>BMAT01013613.1:39884-55133 GCA_019649035.1 Elysia marginata | reverse complement strand
AGATAGATAGATAGATAGATAGGAGGCTCAAGTAGGCTACAAAGAGAAGGTGAGACTGGAGAGAAAAGGTAAAATAATCAGTGAGACCAGGACCAACACAGAGAGACAAAGAGGGATTGGTATGGGGTGGGCACTATGAAGGAAGAGCGAGCTACGCTGATAAACAGAGAGAATAAATAGATGGTAAAAGAATGTTTAACCATGAATGGGGAGTAATATAAAAAAAAATGAAGGCAACGGAGTCATACTACAAACAAGTGCCGCTGGTAGAGGCCCGTTATTTGCTCGAGTGACAATTAGGTTGGCATCAAAGATACTTCTTTCTAGAGTCTATCTTTGACATGAAATTCCACTCTGTTTGCTCTATAGTCTGTCTCGATAGCTACTTCTTTATCTTTTTATGACTGAATCTGTCTTTAAAGGATCTACATAGTAAAGGGCTACTGTCTATCAAACTCACTTTTATAAACTCCCCACCTCATTGCTCTTTCTTGTCTCTTTCTATAACCCAGTCTCTCCTCCCTATCTATGCTTTCTCTTTTTTAAAAGACATTTTTGTCTCTGCCCTCCAGATGATAATGAGCTTATCTCCCTCTTTTCAATCAACATGTCTTCCTCTCTTCTCTTCTGTTCGATCTATTTGACGAGTTTCCTTCATGCTTCCTGGTTTTCACTCACTACCCCTACTTCTATTTATCTCCTTTAATCAGAACATTATTTTATTACTGCAGTAATTCCACACCGCTCACCTTATGCTTTTCTTTAATACTTCATCTTCTGTTTTACGCCCCCTCCCCTTTTTCAACACCCCATTATCATTCACTCTATCCTAAGTTATTCGTAATCCCTATAAGTTACTATGTTTTCGTTAAGGTTTTAGCTAGATAAAGGCTTACTTTAAAACAAGAAAACTCGGTAACACACCTTTTAAAAATATCTTGTACTTTAAAATGTACTCACTATAACTTAGTCTATCCATCAATCTTTTGCATTATCATTTACATCGATCTCTCCACCCCTCCTCCTTTCCAATTATCCATCTTTTTTTTTCTCATTTCCTGCCATTAATTTCCTTTTTCTGGCCCTTTTTGGCCTTGCTTCCCTACCCTCTCCCTTTTTCTGCTCCTTTTTGGCCTTGCCTCCCTACCCTCTCCCTCTTTCTCTCCCTTTCTCTGTCTCTGTTTCTCTCTATCATTCTCTGTCTCTGTCTGCCTGTCTGTCTGTCTGTCTGTCTCTCTCTTTTTTTCTTTACCCCTCTACTTTTTCCTCCAATTATGTTGTCTTTTTTTAAATTTTGTTTTTGTTTTTGTCTAGACCTTCTTTATTCCTTTTTCCTCTTCATCTTAATTTTCTTTTTATCTTTGTCCCCTTTTTCCTACCTAAACTGCAATCTGTTTGATTATTCGCGCCCTTCTTTTTTCCTGTCCCTCCTCTAGTCTTTGGTTTTTAGATTCCCATCATTTTGGGCTTGGTTTTAAATACATTTAGAAGGAAAATATTGTGCTTCGAGGAATTTTGGCTAGAAACTGTAAAATTTGATTTTGTCTGCCTTAATCAATGTCTAGGGAAATATTCCAAAAACGTGTTACCGTAAGATAGGCAGAAATCATTTTATTTAACAAATTTTTTCCTTTTTAAGTTTGGCTTTAAAAAGATTTTGAGATGACACTGAATCAAAACACTTACAAAATGGTGGTGCTGTCTTGACATCAGACCTATTTCATGAAATCACAGAATAGAAAATTAGAAGTGTTTTGAATAGCGTTCTAACACTATCACAAGATCTTTTACTGCCTCCAGCAAGTAGGCCCAACGTTACTCATCATACATAAATGTATCACAAGAAACATTGACTTGACTCAGGATTCGAAAGCCAATGTCTATGGCCATACATATGAAAATAATGGACCTATGTAGACCTCTTAACTGATAAAACAATGATCCAGAAGGCCAGCGGCGGTTTTTTAAATTAAAATTAATAATTATTGATGCTTATTGATACAGTCAAACAGATGTGTAGGCTATTAAGAAAGACAACGCTAATTAAATCGCTCATAAAAAACCAAACAAACACAGAGATTTTAATTAATCATCGTTTGACACTGTTCCAGGTAGACTCAAAAGATATCCGCATAATTTATAAAATATAAATGACATATTAACACAAGAACCCGTGTAACTTGATAAGTGCTGCAATGCATGGTCTTGTACGATTCTTATCTGGAGAGATGGTGGTACAAAGAATCATAGACGTCAATTTAGTTATTTTTAGAAATAAAAGTATAAATAATAATGTCCTAAAGGACTCCAGTTTACGACGTAAAAGTCCCCCTTGTAATGTTGAAGTGAAAACCTCTTTACTATTATTCTCATGTTTACTAAGCATATGCATGTTTTCTTGAAAATTCCCTGATTGCAATCTTTTATGTGTTGTTGTATAGCACAATTATTATAACTGCAACTCGCAATGAATACCAGTACCGGCTATCTTCATCTAGTGTAGTGTTGTCTTTTCCAATTCGATATAGACCTAATATTAGCTCAAAATTTACCACGACTAGCTTTAATAAGTGAACAACCTATTCTGAATCTATATCAAGTCTTTCATTTTAAAGTTCTAATTTCGCTTTACCTTTTGGTTTTTTTTTCTTTCAAAATTTAACCTTTGTTCTCTGCGCTCTTACGTATCATAATTTATCCAATCATGGGTTTATTTTTATGCGTATTTTTTCTTTATAAATACGAACATATCTACGCATTATTATAAATACCCTGTGCTTCAAAAGAAAAATAAGAACAGAGATGCCAAAAGCATAACATAATATATTTTATACTTCTGTCTTGTTAGTATATATTGAGTTTTTTTATTATTGCCTGCCCAAAAACCATTTTTTTTCTCATGTTTAACCAAGCACACGCAAACTTGTAAATAAATCAGGGGATCGAATAGGGTCATCTACAATTACCCTTTTTATTTCTTTCACGTCACCTACATGAAAAACCAATTGGAAACCCAGAATTCGATCACCAGTCATGGTCAAAACTGCACGTTCGCTCCCATTGCCAGCTAAGCCGTTCGCAGCATTTCTCGCTCTTGATCTTGTTCTTGTCCCTGTTTTTCTCGATTTTCTTCATCCTTCTTGCTCTTCTTTCTCTCCTTGTTGCTTTCGTAGATGCAGTAGCTTCTTCTTCTTCTTCTTCTTCTTCTTCTTCTTCTTCTTCTTCTTCTTCTTCTTCTTCTTCTTCTTCTTCTTCTTCTTCTTCTTCTTTCATTATCATTATTATTATTATCACCATCATAATCATCATCATCACCATTACCATCATAATCATCATCATCATCATCATCATCATCATCATCATCATCATCATCATCATCATCATCATCACCATCATCGTCATCTGCGTCACCATTTTACTGCCATTGAAAACTACACCCCATATTTTTTTTGTTTAGTCTCATCTTTTAATTTTATCATTATCTTTGCTTGCTTACTCTTTTCCACCCGCCCTTTCCTCACGCACATGCGCACACGCCCACTGTAGAATTCCCAATCGAGGATTAATTTTCTAGCGCAACAAATGAGATCATTTTTGTAACCTTTTTTTTCTCCTGGACGGGCGTCCCGGCTGCTACGTGCCAGTTGACGCTTGTTTGTTAATGTTGCACAACCTTGTTCTTGACATAGATCAGGTAAACATGAAATAAGTCTCATTACATTCTTAGAACTAATCCTCTTGTTCAGAACGCAATTTGGGGACTTAAGCTTTACCGGCTTGAGGTAAAGTCGATCGCTGGCCGTCTGTGTTTGGCTTTAGGTTGTCGATAAATCAAAGCACCCAAATCAGTTACGTGAGATGGGTTTTCGGCGTTTCCTGTTCACTTTGCTCCCTTTCGGAGTTGTTCGTATGTAAACTGTTATAGAAGAGTGCTGTTAATAGAACTCTGTGACCATGACAGTTGAAGTTTTTTGCTTGTGTTTTTGTTCCTCTAGTCTAAATGTGTTTTAAAAGGAACAGTAAAACTACGGCCTACGCCTTTTCCTTGGTTCTATTTTGGTCATGTCTTTTTTTTTGGAAAATTATTAGGCCCCCATCTGCCTTGATCAATCCTCCCATTCGTGCAGCTGCTCCAAATCTCACCAATATTTTAATATTTGTATGGTATGGTTAGCTTGCCAAGAGGCAAAGCAAATTAAAAAAAAATCCTATCTATTAGTTTGGCACTTTCAATAACAGTTTGTGCTAAACACTTTATTTGCATAACAACATTTTCAAAGAGAGCTTTCAATGATACCTGTTGCACTTTATCTCGCCAGGTCTTTCCATTTTGTTTTCAGGTTTATATCTATGAACCCTTCTCACCCCTCTGACAAAGTTGCACTTATTAATAAAGTCCAGCCCTCTTGACAAGGTTTATAGAAAAAAAATTGTTACGAACTAGTCTTAAAATTGTTCCCTCTGTCTTGCTTGTCTCCTGGGACGTAGATCAATAAGCTTTCTTGGCCATGCATTAGCCAGCTCCACTAATTTGTCTTGTTAATGTTCCAAACAACTTTTTTTTCATTCTTCCTCTCTCCTCGTTTGCGCACATTAACTTTTTTATCTTTCGTCACCAAGAGTATGTGACTTTCTATAGTTCTATGGTGTTTTGTCGTTTGTAATGGATTGCGTAAAGTAAGCCTAGCTTGACCAATTTTTGACAGTGTGTATAACTAAAAAGAACCGATATTTAATGAATGTGTAAAAAATCTTTCCACGTGCCATGGATCTGAACAGTACTATTGACTAAGTTGCTATTGTTGTAAAACATCTGTTATCATAGTGTTTCCAATATTGCCTCAGTCATTTTGAGAATATTAAAGTTAATCACCGTGACGTAACTAAGAAACCTTTATATTTATGCTAGTTTGGGCAAACAGAACGTTATGTGTTAATAAGAAAATTAAAGCTATAGAGGTGAATTCTCACAGTATGTGATTTTCGTTGTTCTGATTTCATTATTCAAAGACGTGTTTAACTTCGTGCCAGCGACATCAAGCTTTCTATGCACTTCAAATCTTTTTTTTCTGCGTATCAGAGTATGTACCCCAAAACCGTAGTCTAAAACTCGGTTTTACATCGACAGAGCCATGACAACTTTTAATTCAAATCAAACTAAAACTAGGCAGCATCATGACTACTTTCAATTTTAATGCAAACTAAAACTGGGCAATATCATGACTACCTTCAATTTCAAAGCAAGCTAAAACTACATCAAGACATCATGAGTTAAAGGCGTTTAGTAAATTCTCGAATATATGAAACATCTCGAATAGGCAACTGATAACGTTATTGGAATTTAGTTAAAGACTGTTACATCTAAGTGGCTCAAAGAAACTGCAGTATCTTTTTTTTTCATGATTATTCCACGTCCAGTAGTTACAGTAAGTCTATATCCGTTATAAGTTGTGGAGATGTTGTATGTAAACTCTTTGTCTCCTTAACTCTTTCTTCCTGTTTCATTGAACCGTTCTCGCCATCTCCTTATAATAGCATAATCACAAAATGAGCCTAGTTTAGGTGATATTAAAATTAAGAAAACTGATGATCAAATTGTCAAAGTTGATTATAAATTACTGCGCTTATATTTCTTGAAAAATTGAAATGTGTTTTATCATGTTCAAACTTAAGAATAATGAAATGATGACTGGAAATAAGATAGGCAATTTCAATTGTGAGTTAATTGGGGAACTCTTTAGTTTTAATCCTTTATATTTTAGCTCATTTTCTTAATAATGGTTCTTATTGGTTCCTTATATTCCAAATGCAATAACTCGAGAAAAAAAATCAAAATATAAAAATACAAAACTATGTCACAGCCTTAGAGAGTTTTTGGAAATCTTTCGAATCATGTCAAAACTGCGCAGCTAAAGTCAGTTTGTGATTTTGTTATACATTAATTGATTATATTATTGTGTTCACCTTGATAAGATTGTTCCGGCTTTAACATTTCCTTATACATCTAAACCCAAGCCTTCGTAGTGAACAAGCCCATCAGCGAGAAATAAACAAATTAATAAAAGGTATAAGAGCTTTACTGATCTATCTTGTTTGAGTTTTACGTAAACTTAAAACGAAATTGGTTTCATCTTGAGTGGGCCGGGCCTCTTAAAATTTCTTTCAACATAATTATATAGAGATTTGTGATATCTACTCATGGAGTTTCGGGCCTGCACTACGGTGGCCTAGATTTGAAAGGACGCTGTATTTTTTCCTTTAGATCTGTTGACTCTCAACCGCGCTTTTCATCTTGCCTGAATTAGCCTTACTTTATTTATTCTCCTCCTTTATCTAAAAAAAAATTATCTCTGTGCGAATTAAAGTCTCTCTACTTGCCCACGGATTATTTTCAATAACATTTGGATTTTTTCCTCTTTGTATTTGTTTTCTTGTCCCTCAATCAATCTCTCCCATTGCACATTTAACTTTCATTAAAATATTCACACCAGCACTCGTAAGCTTCCCTGTTTGATTGCCTTCCATTCATCATTCACACTTAATTTTTTTTTGGGTTTTATTTCTAATTACTATCTCGCCACTCCCTCATCGTCTTTTTTTGGTTAAATAGCCTTGTTAGTTTGGTTTGTATTCTACGGTCACCACCTTCGCACTTCTTTTTATCTTTATTGGTCCATAGCTTTATTAGTTTTGTCTCTAATTTGCGATTTTCTACCTCCCATCGCCACCCTTCTTCTACTTCTCTCCTTTTATCTTTTTGATGCTTCACCTTACCGACCGAAATTTGTCTTTGATTTCTTATGACTCTACATCCTCCCCCCTCTCTCTGTTTTTCTCCCTCTTTCGTTCTCTTTCTCTCTCTCTCTCTCTCTCTCTCCCTCTCTCTGCCTCCAGTAATTTTTCAGCCAGACATCCAGACTTCCCCACTCACCACAGCTCTCTGAGTTCGTCCGATCCAGTATTGGAATCACATGGACTCTCTCTATATATAACCAGAAGGTACCACGAAGAGAAAATACAGTCATTAACTTATGTTTGGCCCGCACCAGCATCTTACTGTTACTCAGTTCTACCTGTTGCGCCCTGACTACGTACTTTGATGTTAGGTCTCTATATACCAGATTTATATAAAAACGACGAGCACTTTTCAAAGTGTAACTTCACATTACTTTCCAGGAAAAGGAAAACAATAATTTTGAAATTGTAATTAGGTAAATAGAGTATAGTAAGCTTTAGGTTGAAAAATCTATTCAAAGTCCTCTTCCACCGTGAAGGCAATAAAATCAGCAGAGTAGGGTGGAGCAAGAGAGACACAGCAAAGAACAAATGAAAGCTTCCTCAAGACTCTTTTCTAGATGTAAGTATTAATAATGAACTAAGTTTAATATGTTTTATATAGAAAAGGCTGTTTTACTTAGGTTTTACTAAGCCTAGGTTTTAAACAACAATAAGGTTTTTACGACAAATGCTACAAAGAAGCAGAAAAGAAAAGAAAGTATTGCTCCCAAAAAGTAAGTCGATTTTAAAGAGTTTGTTTGTAAGATCAAATCTTCAAATGCGTTTTCTTCATTTAATATGGAAATGGCTTCCACTTCTCACTAACCTTTCAAATGGAATAACTTAAGGACTTATAATCAAGATATCAAAATTGTTTTTTCACTGCGTTAAGAGAGTGTTTATGTGATTTTAAAAATATATATGCTGTGATATATCTCTGAATATTGAAACTCCGCATGTTGACTTATTTTGTTGGAATGTTTATCTCAACTTTTGAAAATTCCATAAGTTGCCTATTAACTGCCTTTTAATAGTTTGAAACACCAAGGTTTAGCGTTTATAAAAGCATTGAATGAAAAATAGAAAAAACAACAAAGAATAAACAAAAATATTTAAACAGAAAAGTTTAAGGTAAAAAAAAACATTTATTGAATTTAATGTAATACCTAGCACAGAGATACTTTTATCTCTTAACTTTCTTCTATCTTCATATCCAGTTTTTATCCAACCATTTTATTTGAACATTGGACACAGGATTTTATTTGATTATCGAAGCAAAGATAACATACTAATATATCACTCCAAACCCTCTTTTTGCTATACACAAAAATGAGTTTCTGTTATTAGCGCTTCACGACTTCTAATAATACCCGGTTGAAGTATGTGCCTCCCAACAAAATTACCCAAAGTCTCTCATGAGTAACTTCGTTATGGATGCGGACGTGATGTGGAAAATTGTTCTTTAGAACCCAGAATAATTATTTACAGAGAGTAAAAAAATGATAACAAATCAGCAAATGAAAATAGCAAGAAAGCCTGTATGATCGCCTTACAGAAATAAATAAATAAACCTACGGCTTGCGACTATTTTTACATTTATATCTTCAGTGCTGATCGGTGCGTTCTACTCTTTTTGTCTAAATTCATTTACCATATCCAAAAATTAAATAACTTCTTTTTCGTTGCATTTACACGAAAGGTCTTCTTTATTCAAAGAGTTTTTATAAGAATAAGAACGTTTGCACAAAATAGAGACCTTTAGCACACGCACCGTGTCTCACTACGCGTACGTGAAAATCGGGAAAGCAGGTTGAGAAACTATAAAAATAATGAAACCAGTTTCTAAAAATAGACCCACAGACGTTCTATTTTTAGAAACTGGTTTCATTATTTTTATAGTTTCTCAATCTGCTTTCCCGATTTTCATGTACGTGTATTGAGACACGGTGCGTGTGCTAAAGGTCTCTAGTATCTTCATTATTTGTCTTCAGTTTTTAAAATTTAATACGCCCTAGTTTCTTAAAAAATTGTTAATTAATTTCTTTTCATAATGAAATACGCAGTCTATCCAACATATTATTGCCTTGATTAACTATACTGTGCATTGGTTTAATGTTTTATTATCGTTTTCGTGTAGCTTCTTTTTTAATTTAACCATTCATTCTATTCTCAATGGGTCAATTTAAAAAAATTCTTCGTCATTGGACTTCCTATCCGTTCTATCCTAGATATACGGGTACCAATAAGATTTCTGTAGTTCACTACCACCTAGATTTCCGAATTGATGTTTTAATAGTAAACTCCTATATATTTTTCTTTCATAGCTCGATTTCAGTACAATATGATCGTCTATAGTGAAATCCACACTCTTCTCAGGCTACTCTCACAAACGTACGTAACTTAGATTTATTCTACAACAGACTGCCTTGTAATACTTTTGGCATATCATGGTATCTGAGTACGCTATTTTCTATTGAGTCTTTTCCCTAATATACTATCGTAAAGGTATCAATATACTAATGCTTTAGAAAGCACACCATAAATTTTTTTTCTAACCTGCGTGCATAGTAAGCAAGTGGTATTGCTGGCTAACCTTACTATGAGGATATATAAGAAGGTACATTTTCGATTTGCGTAGCTTTGGGTTTTCGTCCTTTATCGTTTTTCTTCCCTCCTAAATTCTCTACATTACCTGTACGGGCAACAAAATATGAAACAACCACGACATAACGGGCACAAGTCGGTCAGACAAGTTTTGGAATAGACCTAGAGTTTTTTAAGTACAAAAACTTGCTTTGGAACAACCCATTTTGTTTGTTTTAAAATAAAAATGTAAAAAAAATGTAAAAAAAAAAGCTGCAAGTCTAGTTGTTCACACCTACAGATTGTTGAAAACTTCATATGCCAAAAATCAGGCTTGTTTCTGATTTACTTTGGTTGCCTCACAAATCTAAATGATCAGCTAGATAGATGCATTGGATTTGGCTGCCTCTCTATTGTGAATCAAGGCGATCGGTACCTCCCAGTCGCTTTGAGCAACTACCAAAACTAAGGCTATGCGAAAATGCCCATTCATACGATTTTAACAAACCTGCTAAAAGCCTGAAGACACTAAAACCTGCAGTAAAACGCTCTTAATTGATTCAATTATCAAACTTCTATAGACCGAAGAAATGAAAAGATCCAGTTCACTATAAAATTTATCTAATCGGTCGTGGCTTCGGCTTATCATCTTGCACCGGTACTTTACAATATTATTATTTTTTTAAACTCTGCACGAGATCTATGTTCATCTTTTTATTAAAGGCCACAGAACCTTAGGTTTTTTGTATGAAAAAAAATTGGCAGTTCACCGCTCCTTTTTTTAAGCTTTGATGTGAAGTAGCTCTGTGGTTTGAACGCTTCTTCTCTAGCTCTTTGAAGAATCAAACTTCACATCAAATTATTTCCAGCAGACAGATCATACTATTTGCCACGTCGTCCAACGTTCTAATTATTTTTTCCTGCCCATCCCCAAAAGTAATGCTGCTATTTTAAACGTACAAATTGAAAAATTGAACCTTGACAACCTTTATACATAATATTCGTGAACTTCTTCTAAGAATGTGAACACACGGTATTGTAAATGTGGCAACTACACTTCGATATGTCCTTTGTCAACTACAGCTTTAGATATTTGCTAGCGTCTTGACGAATTAAAAATTGTTATTATAAGAGCTTACGATAGGTCTCAGTGAAGGATGTAGTTTTAACTTTGATACTTTCGCGACGATAAGAAACCTCATCCATTATAGTAGCTTTTACATTTTCCCGTCCCAAAGCGTTCGTAAAAACCCATGTTGCTGCTCTTTTGAGATATTGTTTTAAATAAACAAAGAGCTAGAGCGTGTTTGTGTGTCAGAGAGAGAGAGAGAGAGAGAGAGAGAGAGAGAGAGCAGTCTAAGTATAAAAAATGCCTAATAAGGCTTTCACCAGAAGACAGGCATAAACCAAGAAGCCGTGTCCACAGATTTGCGCAGTTCCTCCCGAGCAGTGTTTGTTAGTGTAAGGGATCAAAAGAGGATGAAATCTTAAGGTCAACTCAATTTTCTGTAGTGATCTTCGCCAAAGTCAGACATCAGTCGATGTTTTAGCCTTGTGCTATTTTCGTCCACAGGGCCTCCTAATATTTAGGGGGTGGGGATGGAATTATTATGCTTCTCTCTGGAACCGGTTTCGGTAAGAAAAATAATGGAATATTAAAGAGTTCAAAGAACATGAATAGAATTTTTTTTTAAACTTGTTGAGAGGCCAAAATATCTTGAGTGGCGTTCCAACCCTGTTGAATTGTTGAGATAAGATCTTTGTAATCATTTCCTCATCCGACACAAAATAACTTAAAACGACTTGTAAGTTTAAGCAGTAACGCATCTTGCCAAGGGTATTATTTCGAGCTCATGTTGATGGTTACACAGTTGATAGCAGCAAGTCAGGGAAAAATTGGTAAACACATAGAAGATTAAGCGCTCTGCGAAATGATTTTTGTTAAGCATTTTACAAAGATTCATTATAAAACCCCATGTACAGTGTCTCCATGATCAAAATGGCCGTAAGAAAAAAGGCTCTTTTTAAACAACTTAGAAATTCATGCAATGCCATCTTGGAGCTACGCTGCTGCTGTAAAGTATGAACGATTCATGAAAGAACTTTGTGTATAATTTTCATATTATTTCTTTGAAATTTGTTCTAAATTGTTACAAGCAGCGAAAGATGTGAATTAGTCCGTGCAAATCCCATAACAAGTAAGGTTCTGTACGTTTTTTTAAAAAAGAAATGATAATAATCAACTGAAGAAGCGGGCAAAGTTAATATATAGGTTTGACATAGACAAGCCCCTCGACTCGTTTATAGCCATAAAAAATGCAAAGCAATGTTAACCAATTTAAATGACTGATTCTCAAGGTTGACGCTAGCGTTTCCTCAAGCTGAGTTTTCAAAACAATGTAAAAATACGTGTAGCGTAAATAATCGTAAATAAAATAGC
Organism: Elysia marginata; assembly: GCA_019649035.1. NCBI lineage: Eukaryota > Metazoa > Mollusca > Gastropoda > Plakobranchidae > Elysia > Elysia marginata. The sequence continues at coordinate 43,333 of BMAT01013613.1, read as the reverse complement.
GGGAATTATGTTCCGATTTCGTCACGCCGACAGAAGGCACAAAAACGCAAACATTTCATTTTGGCGTTCACTCTGCACTCCCGGATCCCCAGTTCAACGGGTGTGGAGCTTTTAAAGGAAGATGGAGGTTATTTATGCACTCTGTGCGGCTCTTTTGTTGAAAAGCAGGGTAGGCTAATTCTCAATCTCATCTGCACGTGCCTGAATCATCCTTTCTGTCTTAATCAAATGTAGCTTATCCATGGAACGTCCAATTTGGGGTCGCAATTGTTGGATGAACTTATCAACACAAAGCAACCTGAAGGAGATATTGAAACAGGTGTCATGCATCCTAGCTTTATTTAGAAATGATACTGAGGCGACATCTTTGTTCACATCAATTCAAATTTTAAATCAATATTATAGCATATATAAAAGCTCTGTTCTCTTGATAAGTTTGAATTATCACGGGATATTTCAAAATATAGAAAAGTGAGATTATAAACACACCGAGTCTAAAGTCAAATGCATTATTGCTAAATAAAGACTTTTAAAAAATATATTATTATACTGCTGATTGTTACGTTTACCTGATACATGGCAGGTTTCACACGAATTATGAGACATTCTTATGCGGGCACAGACATTATTTTTACAGTCATACTCATATACATACAGTTATCCGTTTTCGCTTCAGGCGTCTTCATGGCCTAGGCTACTTAATTCTATCAAGGGATCAAAGCTAAGACAAGACTTTGTGTGTTGTCCAACAAAAATCTCTTCACGGATAGATGCTGCCGCAGGCTGTCTGTGCGAGAATATTATTGTTTTGAAAAGGCTAAGCAATATTGCGAAAAAGATTAAAGGCAATGTCTCTACACTCGAGGATACACCAAAGGTCATGGGTCGTACATGACAGGTTGACTGATAGGTTACAAAAGCACCCGTTATTTATACCTGAATGAGAAACTAATGGATTGAGCAAAATTTTTAGCAAAGGGTCCTTACGGCAGCGCCAATATAAAGAAGTGAAGCGCCAATAATTTGGTTGAGGTAGAATTTGGTTGTTTTTGGTCGGCTCGGTGACCTTTCGGAGCAGTTTCTGCATTTTTCACTAGGCGTGCGCTGACGGATTCGTGTTTTTTTAAGTGTGCGGTAGATTTCGTACCCAGGAAAAACACGTTTCCAAATTTAATGTTCTATAAAACATTGAATTGCCTTGAAGGTCATGTGAGTAATGTCATCAACTTGCATATTTTCCAAGTTTCCTAAAAAGGAAGAAGAATAGGGTTGTTTGTATGTATAGAAAATTTAAAAATGTAATTCGTAACTTTTGTGCAACACTTCTAAAAAATCAAGTTTTTAGCTGTCATCCAATACTGTCATTACGTCAGTAATTTATAAGAATTGAACGAAAGCTTAACTGGAACTAAACAGGCTGGGTTTCGGAACCTATTGCAAAGTAAAAGCAATTACAGTGCCTTTTCTGGACCTAGTTTCATTTGCTTCAGTGCCATGTACCAGTACCCAGGATTTTTTTCAGTTTTCATTGTCAGATAAAAAAAATTTTAATGATATTGGATTGACTTATCTTCGCATAAATTGTTTTTCCCCACAAAACCTTAATAATGGAGACCCCTATATATTAACGCCAAGTCTATGCGCGTCTACTATCTGCAAATATCTTTTCATACTTGGCAAAGATAAACCCTAAAAAAATTATTGTTTGTGAAGTTGTTTGCTTTTATTGATAACTATATTTAAGACAGCAGCTGCTATAAATCCCAACTGTCAAAACTTACCTAATACAACATTTCGAGAAAAACCATACAAATTGAAAATGATTTGATTATGGTTTTCGTCGTACAAAATAACGCTAACCAATGATAATTTGTATTTTTTCATATAAAAGGAAGTTATGCTCTAGGAGTAGTTCACGAGCTCAAAACAATTGAAATCTTCAAACGTTATTTGCAAAGTTTACTAAAAATTGTCTTCATTGTGTGGAAGCTAAACATGACTTAGGCTGAGCATTCTTTGTTAGTTACTTTAAACGGAACTTAGTAAAATTGTGACCTAGGTAAATGGCTTTTTATGTGAAGTATTATTAAATTCTAACTTCATTTTCCCTCAAAGAATTTCATTTCAATCTTAAGATACCAGTTCGTTTGTACCTTTAAAAATAGGACTTCACATGTGTCAAGACACGCGGTTCTTTGCTTTTTTTTATAATGAACTGTTACGAAACTAAAACAATAGTAATCTTAACACCATGTGTCAAGACACGTGTTACTTCCGCATTTCTGGAAAAAAAAACTCTCCTTCTACGAAACTGAATTTACATTTAAAACGAAAAAGAAATCACAGGTCACTTTGTTGGTAAAAGCAATTTGTGCGAACTAATAAGATCCGAATGGGAAATCCCGTGTTCATAAGACGGGCTTCATTCGATGTCTATGCGGGATAGAGAGTGATACCGTAAAATTTCTCGTGACGTGACGAAGCAACTCCGATAGATACGGCAGTTTTTATAGACAGCAAAGCGACAGAAATAAAATGGAACAAAAATAAGTTTAAAAAATGAGCAAACCCAGAACTAACTTTTCTATTAGACTTGTTAGGTTTCATATAAACTAATGTTTTGGGCTTTAAATCTGGAAATAAAAAAAATGCCTACACCAATCATGAAAAAGAATGTGAAGTAAGTTAAAAAGAACTGAAACTGTAAACTCTAGACAGGCGGGTTTCTATCTATTTTTCTAAGAAAATATCTATCTATCTGTCTTTCAATCTATGAGATGGGATAATCTTGCTTCCTAATCCATTGGACGAAACTGGTATCTCGTGCTCCATCGCTCGTCAGAAGTATGGACCAATAGACTAGGAGTAGAAAGCAAGGTAATCCCATATTACAATACGCTCCAATCGTGTTGAGCTTCTTACCACTGTGCTTAATATTATCTATCTATCCATCTATCTATCTATCAATCTATCTATCTATCTATCTATCTATCTATCTATCTAGCTATCTATCTATCTACCTATCTATCTATCTATCTATTTCTATCTATCTATTTATCTACCTATCTCTCTCTCTCTCTATCTATCTATCTATCTATCTATCTACCTACCTATCTACTGTGTCTAGGCTTTTGACATGGGAAGATAGATCATAATTAATATCATGCTCCAATATTGTTGAGCACTTTATTATTGTGTTAATGCACAATTACTTTTATGTCTACCTATCTATATAATTGTCTGCCTGTCTGTTCACCTGCCTACTTATCCAAACATATTATATCTATCTAATTATTCCATAAATCCTTATATTACTAAAATATGTATTCACCTATTTATCTGCCTTTCCAACTATTTACTTATCTACATAATTGTTGTCTGTGCAGATACATATAAATCTGTCTACTTCTTGATTTTTTTCTCCTACCCAACCACCACCACCACCACCA
>BMAT01013613.1:16884-30848 GCA_019649035.1 Elysia marginata | reverse complement strand
GAGAAGGAGGAGGGGGAGTAAAGTTTGCCTTTGATTTAAAGGGTTTAACGTCATTGCGGCACAATGGTTTACAGATAGAAAGGCAGCGATGAAAAATATAGTCGCAAGTTCAGAGAGTGATCTTTAACTCATTATGTGTCTAGTAAGAGTAATGAGGTATACTGATGCACATCTGAAAAAATAGCATCTGCTTTCGTCTGAAATCATAATTATCTCCAATCAGCAAGCTAATAATATTCTTATTACTATATATATAGATCAATGAGAGTGAAAAAAGTCAAATCTGATAAAAAAAATGTTGCAGCCTACCTAGAGAGTTTAGAAGTTAACTATCATTTTAATCCATAATATCACAATAAGAAGCAGAGGAATTCATTAGATAAATACTACTTTTATTTCCTAGTGCCATAAAGTTATATTGCAGCGAATGAATGTTTACGTGAGAGAAAGTATTTTATGCTCTTTCTGAAAATTTTGAGTTTTTAGGTTAAAATAGCGTATCTTCCTAATCTCTTCCAATTAGAATCTGTACTTTATATCTGAAGCAAATAGATTTGTAACATAAAGCTAAAAGCCCTACTTTGCGGGTTGAAATCATACCCATGAGGTTTTGAATACCAACAACGATAAAAAAGGGACAATAAAAATGAAGTGGAATAAAACCGAGAATAGCAAAGAAGAAGAATAAAGGACATAAAAGCACAACCTACACCATTTGATCAAAGAAACATTGATCAAACCAAACAATAGGGAGCGCTATAAAGTGGATCAAATACGACTAACACTATGGGGTATCACCGAATACGTTCCCGTATTCATTTTATTTCATTTGAAGACAAAGATCATGAAGCCAATCCGAATGTGCCAGGATTTCCCAGAAGACACACACACACACACACTGTTTTCCTCTAACGTGAATATTGCTTAACCAATAAATTATTGGTTTGCGGTCTTGTTAGATTTCTACAGCATTTATCTGAGAAAATTCGATTTTGTAGAAAAAGGTAGGTATCGTCGCAAGCGAAAGAATGGACACTAAAAGTAATATCAGTCTTAAAGGTTATCCAACAGTATTAGTGTTTTTACTGACAACTGATTTTAGATATTCATATTTTTATGGAGAGATAAAAAAAGTGTCCGTATGTTTGGGTTCACACTAATAACAACAAAAAAATCATTACAATAAAATGCCACAAGGTTTAACAACACATTCAACCAGCCACCATCTCCACCACCAATACCACCACTACCATTATCATAGCGACCAATATGAGCAACCGTAACTGTAAAAAACATTAAAACAACAACAACCGCAGTAACAACAGAGGAAAATTAAACAGCAGCGAATTGTTATGCACACAACTCCTGACAAAGTTAAATATTTTCTCAAGTAGCCGACTCTGTAGTTAATAAAACGTACCCAAAATACCAGGCAATAATAAGACCAAAATCTGAATCCTCGCTTCACTTTAGAAGACACCAGTGAACAGTCCATCTCGTTTTACCGTCTTCATGTCCACATAATCAGATAAGGCGCAGAACTAGACCTGCATCGCTTACGTCTGCAGCAAAGAGAAACGGTCGAGATCTAGTCTACCAGACGACAATCCAATAACTAGCGTTGCCTCTCTATGTAAGATTATACCTTTAAGTCTGGTTGTTAATTTGTACCCTGCCCCCACCATGCTTGCATTTTTCATTCTTTTTCACTCAGTCTGATTACCAGATCTTACCTATATTGGTGCATTTTTCCAAGCTTTCCTAAGATGAGCTGCACAAGTTCATAACTTTTAACAACAGATATTTTAAAGTAAAGTTATCTATTAGTGTGTTTTATAATTAACCCTTCTTTCTTGCAGGCCTATTAATTTGTAGGCTAATGAAAAAACACTCACAATAATGGTAGAGTAATAAAAGAAGAGGAGAAAAAAGAAAAAAGCAGATGCAGCAGCAGTAGAAGAAGAGGAAGAAGAAGAAGTAGAAGAAGAAGAAGAAGAAGAAGAAGAAGAAAGAAGAAGAAGAAAAAGAAGAAGGAGAAGAAGAAAAAAAAAGAAGAAGAAGAAGAAGAAGAAGAAGAAGAAGGAGAAGAAGAAAAAAGAAGAAGAAGAAGAAGATGAAGAAGAAGACAACTAGAGCAAGGACAAGAACATCGATGACATTAATGGAGTCATAATGTAATTCATAAAATATAGAGAAGTTATGAACAGTTCTAAGGGGAAAAAAACAAAACTGAAAAAAATAACAATCTTCATAAAACTATTCTCGTTGAAATAATAAAAGTCTCTCAAGATAGGTCGAGTTGACATTCATTTTTTTCCAATGTATTTTTCCTTTTTTTTTCAAAACTGTTCTAATAGTTGTCCTCTTATCCCCAGTTCTTTATGGCCGAACGCGTTTCAGGAGCCCAATATAATTGTTCTTTTCTCATCAACTGACGCGGGTCTGCATATTCATGAATGCATCAATCAGTGATTAGCTGTGCTTCATGGCATTGATATCTCGTGGATTGAAAAGGGTAAGCTTTTTTAGACGATATGCGGGTAGCTGCTCAAATTCGCCTTTTTAATTTTATTTTTATACAAAATTAAGAGACGCTCATTCAAGCCTTTTGTATTACAGCATTTAATTTTGTTTTGCGTGCACTCTGGTTATAACTAAGCCCAGAATTCAATTTTGTGCTGAATGCATTACCATAACCTTTAGATCGTTCGAGGAAGCTGTTAGAAATACTCTCACGTAGGACATTCAAATTTAAAAAGACACCCTCAGAAGGTCAACTATGGGAAAATCGAAAATATTTTTCTGATCACAATACAATTTTTTAAAAGCTGTTTTCTCTGTATATTTTTACATATTTATAATCAAGTTTGTTTTTTTTACTGAAAAAATGTTTAAACTGTATTATAAAGCATAAAAATTGCTCATCATTACACAAAATGAATAAAAAAATAAGAAAAAGTCATGGAATTTCTACCAAATTGTCCAAAATGGTTGGCCTTCTGTGAGTTAAAATTAAGCTAGCAAACATTTCTGAGATTTTTTCCTGCTGGCCTCAAAGTACAGTACCTCTCTGTATCGATCTCCCACCGTTTTCTGTCTATCCTTCGCCGTCAAACACATTTTTTACATGGTTTGTAAATCAAACTTATTAATATTTGCTTTTTTCGATTGATTAGGGGTTTTTCAACAGAGTTTTTATGGTTCGATAAACCAATCTTGTAATGCAAACTATTACTTGTATTGCCTTTTCTTCAATTAGTTCAAAAGTTTTGATGCGATTCCAATGCTGCATGCGTTCCAATCTCTTATAAATAAATAAATGAACGAACGGATTATTTAGTACAAAAGGCCATTGGCCCACAATAACAGTTTCAGTACTTGGTCTATTACTTACTTATTACTTACTGCCCTTCTTGCCATAGGCAACTACGGCTGGAACAAATTCCCTCCATCTCACGCGGTCCTGAGCCAGCGTCCTCAGGGTGCCCCATGACTGTCCCATGGTTGCTGCCTCTGCTTTGACTGTCCTTCTCCAAGTGATCTTGGGGCGTCCACGTTTCCTGTGTCACTCTGGCTTCCACTGGACTGCCACTTTAGGAATAGCATTCTGGTCTTTGCGCAGTACTTCACCTATACATCTCCATCTTTTCTGTTGAATATTATTTTCTATGCTCTCCTGTTGGCAATGGTCAAGAAGGTCTTGTTTTCATATTATTCGAGGCCAATAGATCCTTGCAATTTTTTAAAGGCTTTTTTGTGGAAGGATGATAATTTTATTAGATTATTTTCTGTCATGCGCCAGAGCAGGGTTGAGAGAATACAACTCCTATATAATTTTAGATTGGTGCACGAGATGACCATAGTTACGGGATTCAGCATCCTGAATGCGTTTTTTGCCGTACCTATCCTGTTCACAATGTCGCTTCTGGCTCCTCCGTCTGTTGCTACATTGCTACCTAAATATGTGAAATTCTTTGTGTATGACAGTTTCAACTAATTTGGCCTGGGGTTTTGAACATTAAGGGTCATCACCTCAGGTTTTTTTTCTTACTGATAATCAAGCCGGCCTGTTTCGCGTATATTTTTAGCCTGTTCGTTTTTCTTGAAATTGGAAATGGTTCTGTGCAACTGCAAGAAGTGCTAGATCACCAGCAAAATCTAAGTCTTCCAGGTTAGTGAAAAGGTTCCACCTTATCCCTCTGTTTTTGTCTCCTGTTGTTTGCCTCATTACCCAATCTATGGCGACATCGAATAGAAGAGCGAACATAAACATCATTGCCTTACTCCAGATAGTGCGGCGAAGCTATTTTGGCTGTATTCAACTTTGCAACTGAAGTAGTTGTAGAAACCTTGAATCATGGTGGCAGTTTTTGTTGAAATTCCACAATTCCTTAATATTTTCCACAACCTCTTTCTATGTATACTGTCAAAAGCTTTTTCAGAATCTACAAATTTCGATCTACAAAGTTGATGTAGAAGCTCTCTGCCATTCTTTGCATTGTTCAATTATATTTCTCAGGGTGAAGATCTGATCTATGCATCCTCTTCCTCTCTTGAAACCTGCTTGTTCTTCTCCATGCTTACTATCCACGGCGCTGCTTATTCGATTGATAATATTTTTAGGAAGAACTTTGCTTGGAGTAGAGGGCAATGTCATGCTCCGCGAGTTGTTACAATGGCTCAGTGCGCCTTTTTAAAAAAGGATTTTAATTATAACACCTTAATTTCAGTCTACCGGTATCTTCTTCTTCCTCCAGTAGTGATCAGTAATGGAAGTAAGGTTTCTGCAGTCAAAGCTAGATCGGCTTTAAAAAGCTCAGCGTTGAGACAATAAGGTACAGATGCCTTGTTATTTTTAAGAGATTTAATGGCTCTAATTATCTCTTCTTTTGTTGGAGGTGTTGTGATCACATCGAGATCATTTTCTGCCTCTTGTATATTCGGTTCGGTGTCGGGCGTCGGTCGTTTCAAGACCTCATTAAAGTATTATGTCCATCTGGCTTCCTGTGCAGCCTCTGATGCTGTAGCTGTCCCTCCTTGTTTCTTATTGGAGCTTCAATGTTATTTCTAAATTCGCCACAAACCTGTTGGGTGATTTTGTAAAGAGCTCTTTGATCTCCTTTATGTGCAGCCTCCTCTGCCTGTACAGCCATATCCTTCAGGTGCTTTCGCTTATCGCGTTTGACTAGTCATTTCACAGCTCGATCGGCTTCTTGGTTGCTCTTGGTCTATTACCTTTTACAATTTGGTTATTTCACAAGAAGTTACTGATTGTTGTGAATCAATATCATTGATACACAGAGTTGTTTCTATGAAAGTTATACACATAAAACCGTTTAATAAGAAAACACTAATTGTTGTGAACCATCCTCACTTGAAAATAGGGCTTTTTTTTCAAGGAAACATGCAAAGTAAATAATTATTTAACAAAATATAACTAATCACATATGCGTATTATTCGAATACCTTTTATCCGAGTAAAAGAAACGCAATGTAGTAATTTTCGTTTAAAAACACGATTTCACGCTGCCTTTTCGAGACAATATTTAATTTACTCCCAACTTTACCATTCGGGTGGACGCTAACTCCATGTTGAATCAGGCTAATGCACGTATTTTATTACTACACGGTTATTAATTTTTTATCCCTAGGGTTTCTTTTGCCCCTGATGAGATTAATCAATGCCTAAAGTTTGGGTTTCAAACAATTAAGAGTAAACGTTTTTAAAAACCTCTTGCTCTAATGTTACATTATTCTCCAATTCCAATTTCTTTTTTTTCCAGAATGATGCCTCTTTAGCTTTTACTTTTCTCTGAAAAAGGGCCCTTCAAGGAAGAGAAATGGGAAGACATCAATGAGGTCTTCAGACAAAAATAGCCTCAATAAATCAAGACACTTATGAAAAAATTTAACACAAGATGAAAACACATGCACAATACCCACAACACATTATCACCATTAAGTTTAGCCATAACATCTAAGTAGTATTGATAGCAACAGGTGAAACATAAATGGAAGGCATTTGTTAGTGTTACAAAAGTTTCTGGACCATCAACGAGGCTTTGAGAAGGCACCAGGATTTCAACAACACATAATTATGAGGAAATATTACTGAGAGGGTAAAATCAACATCATTATCGACAGCAACGCCACCAACATCAATACAACAGCATTGTCCTTTTATCAACAGGAAATGCAACAAAAAAAAGTAAATGCAAGTATATAAAGTAGCGTACCCAAAAAAAGGAAAATAAAAACAAATTCGCATTAATAGTTGGTAACTTGGAGCGACACGACTAAGATCAGAACATCATTAGCGGTAAGAAAATGTCTGAAGTTGAAGCCAATGACTCTGCTAACACCACCACCAGCATTAGTCTTATCTTCGGCGATTTCTTTAACAGCGTCGACGCACTGGACTACTTAAGCAAGCTTCATGGGTAAGTATCATTCTCTTGTTTTTTCCGGGAATTTCCTGTTGTAATTATGGTCACTATGTGCAAAGATTGATTTTATGAAAGAGCTAATTTTTGGCGAATTGGTTTGAACATTTAAAAGAGCCTTCAATTTTTTTGCCTGTTCAAAATGTCTATAGCGATGAATGACATCAATCATTCAATGTAACCATTTTTGTTGATGTTTATCATCTCTCAATGTCAAGTAAAAAAACACCATTGTATTGACTTAACTTCAATGATCAATAATAGAATCTTGTTTGACATGTTCATTGAAAATATGACGTTATATGCGCGTGGTCGCATGTGTGATTTGGCCACCAGTGCCTGAATGGTTGTGACCTATATCTCAGTAGGGTCACGTGAGTCTTGGGAAAAACACCAATCCCTTCCGCCTGCCGTGTTGCAGATTGCGCGCCATTTTTGTGTGGCAAAGTTGGAAAAAATAATACGCACCTAAAATAAAACGCTCTTATAGTCGGTGCTTAATGCAGTACTCTTGATACGAAATTCCGCACCAACAGTAAGAACCACATTGTAGATAGGTCAGTACCATTAGCTTTACTTTAGTGAGGGGTAAATGGGTAGGTTTGCTTTCAGACTATTTGGTCTATCGGTTTTTAAGGAATTGAGGTTGAGGGTTATGACCGAATTGTTTGGTTAGATATTGCGACTTGTGATTATTCTTTTAGAAAATAAACTGCCCTTGATATCGAATTGGATTATGGACTTCGTTTGCGCTTGCTTAAAGGGAATCTTTTTTTTTCTGAGATCTTATCCGCCCGGTCCAAAGAGAGTTATTTTTGTGCGATCTACTTCGTAAAAGGCATTCAGACGATAATAATAATTATTCTCCAGTGATAATGCACCACAAGCCATAAGCCTTTGGGGGTAAGAGTTACCCTTCATTGGTGCCAACAACGCTGTTGCTCTTATCCAGAAACTTTCTACTTCACTGCTTCGATATTTATAGTGAGATTACGAGACTTGATGAGCGTACCAGTACCAGAGGATTACACCCTTCAAATAGTCAAATCATTGGCAGTAACCCATCAATGCAACAAAGTGTTAAGTCCTACATTTGGATAATCAGGTAGTCAGTTCACTTGCAAAATGAAAGAGAGGGAGGGAGAGAGATAGAGAGAGAGAGAGAGTTCTGGACACGTGGAACTAAATGAACACTCTGTGTGAGATACTTGGGCGTTCATATCGATACCAAAGTGAAGTTTAGTGAACATCGTGAAAAGGTAGTAAGAAGGCTAACAGGCCAGTGGGCCTCATTCGGAGGTCCTTCGACTACCTTGATAAACTGTCTTTCATTACTCTGTACAAAAGTCTAGTTAGACCGCACTTCGAATCAGGTAACTGCGCTTGGACGTCAATCAACTAAACTGCCTTGATGGTTGAAAATGTACTGCGTAGGACCACTAAACAGCTCAAATACATAGCTAACTTCTGTTACGAAGATAGGCTGAAAGCTCTTGACCTTGTAAGTTCCATATACCGGCGCTTTAGAGGTGATCTAATAGAGGTCTAAAAGCTCACTAACGGACTATACTGTGTCAATGTGACACAAATTCTCCCGCTTAGTCGTGAAACAAGAACAAGAGGCCACTCTCTCAAAATCACTAAGCAAACCTGCTGCCTTGATGTTAGAAAGAACCCCTTTGGTTTGGGGTCACAAATACATGGGATAGTTTGCCACAAAAGACGGTCACTACATCTAGTTTAAACGCATTAAAAACAGCACCGATGGACTCCTCAGGGACTACAAATAATTATAGCACGAATTTCCCACTATACCCAGTGCTTCAATCCTCGCAAGGTGGTCGGGATCGAAAACATCAATGATCAAGACCACTGACCGGCCTAGGGCCCTCACTGATAGATATTCTTGTATTCTTGTAATACTAATAGTAAGACTAAGTTCTGGTCTAACATGTCAAGCGATAAAAGAACTTCCAAATTACACCAACTGTCTTATTTGTCTGGAGTGTCCATTGTGCGGTTATGCCTTTTTTAAAATGGACCATATCACAATCTTTTCTGCGTCGCTTTCTGTTTGCTGTTGAGCAATGTTTTCACCGTGGCTGCTCTTCTCTGCGCTGTGACTGCTGGCTTCTGACTTCTTCAAGTTCTTGTTAAATTTCCTGTGGGATGAATAAAATGTATCTTATCTTATCTATCTTATCCAGTTGTAGATTACTGCGCTTTTGTGCATTAAAATTGAGAATCCATTTCCTTGACCTACCCTCCGGCTTGCATAGATATTATTTATTTTTCATTCATTTATGCCTCTATATCTATCCTTATTTACATTTCGAACCCAAGCGCTTCTTACGCCAATCATTTTCTAATGTTCTTTCTCTCATGCGTTGTAAACAATAATATGCCCCTTTCTGAGCTTTTACCCGTATATCGCTTCCTGTGATCTTTTTATATCTCCACAGCCACCACAAACAGGAGTCCTTTGAGTTGGACCAGGTCTCCAGTAGCATACACAGGCACTACATCATTGTCCTGGCAGTGATTGGTGTCCCTAGCAACGCTCTTACAGTGGCAACCATCTTGTCCATGCACGCCCTCAGTCCAGCCACCTTCTTCGTAGTGCTCCTGGCATTATTTGATGGGTGTGCTTTGGTCGTCAAGCTTTTAGGACAGCAGCTTGCCCAACATGAGGTAAAACGTTCACATTCTCAGGTATCAACGGTTTTCATTCTATGGCTTACTTTGTTTTACATATATTGGACTCATGCAAATGAAATTTATACAGCCTCCTGATTAAAATACGGTTGGGTTTTCTTTCGAACTTGATACACAAACTATTAAAAATCGACACGCTAACAACACCGTTTGAAAATGTAATAAGGCCCATTGCGGGTGCACCAAAGCGTTTTGTGAATTAAGCGATGTACTTAAATCGTTTGTGATGGATTTGTATTTATACTTTATGTATTTGAATGAGTTTGTGAGGTTTTTTTTTTATTTAATTGTATTTCTAATAAAAATAAACAACTAAAAGATGCAATTTCTCTCTCCCCTCTCCTCTCTATCTCTGCCTCTCTGTCTGTCTGTCTGTCTCTGTCACTCTCTCTCTCTGACTCTGTCTCTGTGTTTGTGTTTGTGTCTGTGTGTGTCTCTCTCTCTCTCTCTCTCTCTCTCTCTCTCTCTCTCTCTCTCTCTCTTTCTCTCCACAGATGCACGGTCATGCTTGGTTTTGCAAGTTCTTGAATCCACTCAGCATCTTCTTTAGTACAACAGCCAACTGGATGCTTGTCCTTATCTGTCTGGAGCGCTTCATCTCCGTCTGCTACCCACTCAAGAAGGCGTACCTTTTCACAAAGAGGCGGAGCTACATCAGTGCGGCCATTCTGATTGGTTCACTTTCCACATTAATTATGACGACACTTGGGGTGACGCAGATATTTCACAAGGGAAGATGCACAACAGAGGGGAGGTAAGAGGTGTCAGCGTAATGGATAGACGAACAGTTGAGTTAGTGTGCGTTGGGCTATGAGGGTCACCATCGAATTTTGCTAATGTTGGTATTATTATTATTATTATTATTATTATTATTATTATTATTATTTTTATTGTTATTATTATTATTATTATTACTATTACTAGTAAACTGCCGGCGAATTTTGCGGATTTAAGCTAAGTTAACGGAATTGGTTTAAATGAAGAATCAAAACATAGGCTAATCTCATATTAAAACGTTCCCTTCTCTACAGTTTGTCCCCATAAAATTTTATTATCTACATCCGGTATTCTTTTTCTTTCCGCAGGCTTACCTTCTGCAGGTCTAACATTCTGTTTTTGAATTTCCTCTGAACGCCTTCTCCCTATTTTTTTTATCTTCCTGTAACCGTTATATCCTCCTCTTTATCATAGCCACCCCCCTCTTTCTCTATATCTGTGTGTGTCTTCCATTCCCACATTTTCTTTTTTACTTAAAACTATGAGTTTCACTGCAGCTGGCTCTGTCTACATTCTGTTTGTAGATGTCTATCTGTGACCGTTTTTTTTTCTCCTCTTTATCAAAGTCCACCCACATCTTCACTCTCTCTCTCTCTCTCTCTCTCTCTCTCTCTCTCTTGCTCTGTCTTTACATATCTGGTTGTAGACCTATATGTCTGTCTGTCTTTTCGTCTCCGACCTTCTCTTTTGATGGTAAACCATGAGTTTTTTCTGCAAGATTAATCTTGACAACATGCGTATAGATCTAGATTCTATAGCAGGATATTAGTTTATGCCGGTGTGTGGATGTAAAACAGCTGATTAATTGGCAACGGTTCTAATCTTTATCTCTCTCTGTATATCTCTCTGTCTATTTAAGATTCACTCTGTATTTATATCTCTATTTATACATGTGCGTCTGTCTGTCTTTCTTCCACTTTCTCTTTGCTCCTAAGTCATAAAGTTTGTTTTTTGGGTTTTTTTTTGCAGCCACGCCGAACAGATAATCGCAAATAACACTATCATTACTTAGATTTAGACCGGGATCTGTATCCATATCCGGGTTAAATTTTTAGTGTACTGATCTAATAGTACCGGCCAGCATAAGTTCTGAGTTTTACGTCTCCTAAGCTTCCCGAACAACCGAGACAGATCGAGGCCAGGCAAGATAAGTCCTACTGCTCATCTTGGTACAGAAACACTAAAGTTGGGCTCTGTCAATAAGCACGTTCTAGCGCTTAGTAAGGCGTAAATTTTTTTGGCTGTGCTTTATCTAGGTCAAATCCTCATATAGCAAAAAACTCAAAATCGAACAAAGAAATAATTTCTCATTGATTTAGTCTCAAAATGTCCAGATTTTGTTGCACGTCCCTGGAATGGTGCATTATCCAACCCATCAACACAAAATTGAAAAGTTTGTCTTTTTCCAAATCCGCAACGGTTGACAAAAAATTCTCTATTTTTTAATGTATATTATTATTATATTTATCATTATTATTATTATTATTATTATTATTATTATTATTTTATTGATCCTGACATCCATTCATCAAGATCCCGTCTGCACATAACACACAATTGATGCCAAAGTTTGTCACCTGCCCTTTTTCTGGGGACATGACTGTTTCGTCACATTAATTTGTTCTTCTACATAGTGCGTCAACGCAGCGATGCCTTTAATCCAGACTTTCCGTTTATTTTTTATGAAGTATGTCCCTTTCCTCGTTTACCATCCACATTGCCACCAAGAACCAGCTTTTGCAGCCAGTCGCTTCTTAGATATTAGATGCTCGCAGTATACTAGTTTCTTAGGAGAGAGAAAGAGAGAGAGAGAGAGAGAGAGAGAGAGAGAGAGAGATGGATAGATAGAGAGAGAGAGGGAGAACTTTGAATTACGGTCCGCGAATCACTTTCAAATGTTTAATTTTTTGTTGGTTTCCTTTACACAAGGTCTATGAAGAGTTTTTCTACGCATGGCCTAGCGAGAAAGTCGCATAAAAGTGAAGTTTGTGCAGTAATATAAAGGAAATATCAGTTTAACCATATGAGTATGAGGAACATGCAACCGAAAATTATGAACTTCATTTTACAGATGATATTCTTTTTATTTTGCACCTTTAAAAATGTTTTAGTCACTTGGTTATTTTCTAAGACACTTTTATTAGGCTCTATTTATTTTTTTTTTATCTCCGAAAGGACAGCTGTGAGCTCTGTTGCTGTTTAATGGCATTTTTAAATTTTTTATGTTTTTTTTTTACTACATGTAAAATAGAAATCCTTTGGTTTCTTTTTTGTTAGAATTTTAGCTGTTTGTTATGTCTTCATTTATGATAGTGGAAAAATGCTTATAGTGTATACATTGTAAAATGTATTAAAATTATGTTTCTATACACAAACCATAGCCGTTCTCTATAATTATTTTGCTTGGTGTTGCTTCAACATTCGTCGGTGTTGGTGGGCTCCTGTCATAACTGTGAGACACCCAGCGCAAAATTAGGCAGAGGCCGAGATTCATTGGGATTACATCGCCATACCACTTTTGAATTTTTAAGACTTTTTAAGTAGCATTTCCTGCTCTCTCAAATATTAGAAAATAAAGTTTCCATGTTTTCAACATCTCGAGATACCGGTTCATGTAGGTTGTGTTTTTTATTCAAAGTAAATAAAAGAGTTTATCAATATAATAGGTCTAGATCTCTGTAAGAAAAATGTAGGCCTACTTTGAAAGTGCTCTCTATCTCAAAACATGTTTGGCGAACTTGCGCCTGATTTAGGCCTAGACCTAGGCCTACATGAATTGTATCACAATCATGAGATTCATACCGGTACGGTAAGGTATGGGAAGTCTCCCGCAATGTTTGACGGGTTTAACCAAGAGTCGAAGATTACAAAATATAATTATTATGATTAGAGAAGAGACGCTGAGTCTTCAGTTAGGCTACACTTAGAATCGCTTTAAGGCATGGCGCAAGTGGCTCCAATGCAACCTGGTGATCGTATTGATTATCCTCGGTCTTTAAGCCTAAATTATTTTTTTAAAAAAACGCAAATTTAAAAATATTTACGTTAACGGTATCTAAGTTCTGTACATTGTAGTTAGAAACCAGTATACACGTGGGTTTGGAAAAAGACCCTCTCTCCTCCTCCTCCTCCTCCTCTCTCTCTCTCTCTCTCTCTCTCTCTCTCTCTCTCTCTCTGCCTCCAATCCCCTGTCACCCTATCAACTCAAAATATAATTTTCATTGCGTATCTCTTATCTTCCAATAAACAATAACCGATTAAAAAAACCACACTATCTTTGTTTTACTTACTCAGTGATGAAATGCATGCTTTCCTTCGTTCAAAGAATTCAGCCATTCATGGAGCCTAATCTAGTTATTTCTATCAGATCTACACACATTTTCTGCCTTCCATTAGACATGAAAACATCTTGCTACTTATAACTTTTTATGGAGCTTGAGTAAATGAATGACGTATACGGTAAGTTATAGGCCCCTTAAAGAGCATACCCCTCTTACTTTAAGAGACGTGAAGGCAAAGGCGGTCTCTGATGAAGGGTCATCAAAGATGACTATTGCAAAGTTTCTTTTAAATGATTGTGCCATCGAACAAAACCCAAGATTTCCATCATTGTACTACAATAGGCCCTACATGTAGTCCAGTCAAATGGCCTTGAATGGAAATCTCTGCAACATAATTTTTTCTTCGACATTTTAATAGTGCTAGGTCAGATAAGTTCGAAAAACAACGTTAGGACACGGAAATCGAAATCCTACTACCTGTAAATGACGTCACAATACGTCATTCCTTTGAACACAATAGTAAAATACTATCATGGCCATTTTTGCACGAAACCTATGCATGTTGCATATCGTTGGAAAGGTTTTGAGAATTTAAAGTGAAATAAATGATATTTGCAAAGTAATAAAATTATATTCATATGAGTGATTTTTAAAAAATCGCGAAAGTCTTCAGTACCGCAAACCTTCTTATCATGTAACGATTGTTCTCGGAAACCACTCTTGTTGCATATCCTTAAACGAGTCATCA
>BMAT01013611.1:4892-15374 GCA_019649035.1 Elysia marginata | reverse complement strand
CCTCTCTGTCTATATCTTTCTCTTCTCTTATTCTCTCGCTCCTCCTCTCTCTTTCTCCCTCTCTACTCTCTATGTCGCTCTGCCTACTTCCCCCCCCTACTCTCAGAAAACTGATAAACTACGGAGACATGTATAGGCACCGGAAGCTCGACCAGACATCAAACACGACCTGGCGTATCATGGTCTCTTGTACCTGTACTACTACTAGGTCCTAGCGGTACTACAGTACAATGCTTCAGGACTGGACTATGGCACGGCTATCTAGACTGTGGTCACTGAGACTGAACTTACTATCCTGCTTGTGTAACTTACTGTGCATACATCATTTGTTGTCCTCCCTAGTCTCGTGTCTTTGCCTTGTCTCGAATGCTATCCTTATAGAATAGTTTTTTCTTCTATTCTGAATAATCTCTTTACCTGCAATATGTATAGTGCATTATCTCTGAGCCAACCCTTTTGTATTCTTGGCCTTCCATATACTTTTCCCACAGCTCCCCACTCTCTCTCTATCTTTCTCCCTCCCCCCTCTCTTTTTCTCCCTTTCTCTCTCCCTCTCTCTTTTCTTGCAAACACTGATGAGACTTACACACGTTTCATAAAGCTCCATGCTTAGATTCTCAAGCTTGTATCCACGTTCTGTTCCATGCATTAGTGATGCGATCTTCCGACGGCGTAACCTTTTTAAATAGATATTTTAGGCGAGGAAAACCCATCGAGCATTTATTCTTGCTCTCAGAAAGAAAATCAAAGTAAAATAAATAAATTAACAACTAGCTAAGCTACCAAAGTCGATTTGCGACCACATTGTCTTTAAAAAAATTTTACACGATAGTTAAGAGACCAAGATATGACTCATTATATAACTTAGTTTAACTCTACCTTTTCTTACGCTTTCAATGAGTACACAGTTTTAGGCGGTGAACGCCTTGTCAATATGCTGGATAGATGCTTTTGGCTGCCCTTCATCTGTAAGTCCAGAAAGTAATTTGGTAGGAAATGGCCTGTCGTAGAATTCATATGAAGCGCTCAGAGCATGTTCGTGCATTAGGCGCTGTAGAAAGACTCTCTTTACTTTTGCCTTATCAGTGTCCCATCATGTTACCCTGTGGGTCTTTTTTCTACATAAGATTTTACATTTTGTAAGTCTTGGCGTGGCGCGATACGGAAGTGCGACCACAGCCCACAGCAGCTGAGTTTATTAGATTTAGTAATTATCTGCCCTTGGTGCAGGCTAGCGGCGGCTGCAGCCAATCAAATCACTGAATCAGCCGTCGCCTGATGAATCCATTGTATTATATGCGCGAGGTCACCTTTGTTAACATAGAATAATGGCAGCCAGTACTTAATACAGTCAGTAGCCGTTCTATTGACGAGGTTATTGCAAAGCTGGGCTTTCTTGAACTTTCCATCTGCCTTGGGGTCTGAGTTCGACACCATTTGAACTCAATTTTCTTGGCTATTTTTAAGGCTTATGCTCGATTAGTCCTAATCCATACCAAACTATCTAGAATTATGCATGCGGTTAGCTTCGAATGATTTAGAATTATTAAGCATGTGAATCTAAAGAAACGAGTTGGACCAATTAATCTTATGATAACGCGCGTGTATTAGTCATATTGGATTTTCCTTCAAATGCATTAATTTATGTTCATTTATATCTCAACTGTTTTAATTTTAATCTCTTTTTTTTTAAAAGATATTCTCTTTAAGTTAAGATATTCAAGTATTTCCCTAATGTTTTATTTTCTTTTAAAAAATTGATGTTGGATGTCTTTGATTTTGAAGTTAAAAGACTCGCCGTGACCCAAACGTTTCCGGTTTTCTGAATGGCTCCTGCAGTTCTGAAAGAAACGCACTCTTGATTGCTAAGAAGTGTTTCAAGGGGGGGGGGAGAGAGAGAGAGAGAGAGAGAGAGAGAGAGAGAGAGAGAGAGAGAGAGAAAGAGTGAGAAAGAGAGAGAGAGACGGACAGACAGACAAACAGGCTAGGCATACAGAGAGCAGGGAGTGTATGCTGCACTAACCTGGTCTGATCACAGCAATAAGAGTGACTAATTTGTACCAAAAGGTTAAGGAATCCTTCTCACTGCAGAGTAAAGAAGTTCATGGTTGTTTTCCAGACCATTTCATGTTCAACACTGGTATAAGGATCGAGCTACTGGTCTGGCCAGGCATGAAGCCTATCAAATGAGACTCATTAGACAAAACCAGCACTCACACACACGCACACACACTTAACATTGTATTTCTAACTGACATTGAGAAGACCAAAAACGTTCTAAAATAACCCGAATTACATGTACCTGGGAAGAGCAAAAGATAAATTGAACTGAATGTTTATTCAGAATTCAAGGCCATTTGATCGTGATTGTTAGATCTACAATGGAAAGTTTCCTTAATCTATATAGAAAGTAAAAAAGGGAGTTGGGGGGAGGGGGGGCGATAGGAAACGATGAGTAGTTTCTACCCTTTTCCAGACCACTTTTAAAATCTTATAAACTTAAGAGAGCGTTTCCTTCACTTCCATTTACCAGGTTGTAGTACACCGTCACGTCTGTTATCTTTTACCTTTCTTTGCTCAGTGCAGTAGCAGCTGTAGGGTGATCTTTGCCCACATTAAATTAATACAGAGATATAATTTAAATGTATTAATTTAAAAATTCAAACAACCAACCAGTACAGAGATGTATTTAAGGCTGCCACATTTTGTCTTATTTCACACTTCCTCTGTTCTCTTCTAGGGGTTTCCCAATCTCTGTTTGTATTTGTGTTATTTCATGAGGTATGCAGAAGATATTCTTGAAATCCGGTTCTCATGCCATGGCATGGTCAGTTTTTTGTCGTCCAAGGTTTATTGACATCCCTGTTGCTAACAGCAACTCTTAACCGGGTGCACGCCGGGCGCAGGTTGATGTCGCACAAGCATACACCCGCTCTGTGCGGCGGTAAGCAATTGTCGGTGTATCTCTACAAGTCAGACATCCGTTTAAAACGAATAATTACATTTGTCATTATACAGCGCCTGCGTGGGCATTGGTTCCGGGACACTTAAATGAAGAAACTCAATGGCATGATCATTAGATTTAGTTTGTGTAATATTCATACCCATGCAGGAGTATAGGGGATTTTCGTGGAAGAGGGGCGCAACTCTAATTTGCTTGCAGGAGTTGCGTTTCTTCCCCGTTTCTTCCCGTTATGGGTAGGTCGGCTGCATTTTATGATAGAAAGACATGCATACTTAGTCTTATGAGAATCAATTTCCATTACTCTTTCACCTGCAAGTCTATTTAGCTGACGCTTCCCTCGAAGTTTGTTTTTTACATTGCGTATTCAACAGGGGTTATAATTTGTACATCCGAAATAAAAGTTAACTGAGTAATTGCATACAAAATTTGGAATTTAACCTAAGTATTTTTTTACTCAGTTTCCTCTCGAACGATCTGTCCTCAAAATATGTCTTAAAATATAGACCCAACCTATGTGTCTAAATTTTAAAAGGTCTCGAATGACGACAAGACCATTCAAAGAGCCACGGCTTTTGTGGATAGTCTGGATACGCGCGGAACCTCTCGTTGTTAGGCTCAGTCATTAACGGGCGGAAGTGGGCGACTTCAACATCTTGAGTTTCTCTATCTTAGCCGAGACCATCGCAGATATTCACGGTCTAGATATTGGCACATACCACAGAGGGCTATTAATAGAACTCTGTGACACATACCAAAGTTGGTCTCAGGGTCTCATTCTTGCTTGGGGCGACACAAGTTTATCCGTTACGGTTGAACGCTCACTTTTTGAAAACATCTCTCAGGCCTTGCCACTTGCTTGTGGTCGTGGACTTTCGTATTATACTTATAACGTTAGTATGCATTGAAGCAACCTGCCCAACCCCATAACTGGACAGAACAGGGGTCGGGCCGGGATGGAGGGAGGGGGGGGGGCAGTGACCAGCCGCAAGTCTTATTGTTTCTGCATAAGTTTTATAAGTTTAATATGGAAATAATGTCCTGCTGCAGTGAAGTCGTGATTTAATTAACATTATGCCATTACTGGCATCTTTTGGATGTAGGGTAGAGTCCAAACATTTGGACCACTGTTCTAATCATGGTAATGCATTAAAATGTTGCTTCAGTAAAGTTGTGACTTTTAAAAATCTATGTCTCGACACATTTTGCATGTAAACCTAAACATTTAACAGCTTATCTTAATCTTAGCGAAATGGATTTCTGAACATTATCCATAATGGATCTAGCGAATTTTCTTCCTTACCCATTAGAGATTTTTTAAATTAATTTTGTTTCATATACCAGCAACGCGTCTACCGGTCTGGTGTCGTTTCTTATCTCACTTTATAGTTATGTCAATTTTACTTAAAATCAATCTAAAATACAAAGAAGTCAAGGAAGCACATACATTAATAACAAAGATAAAAAGAGAACACGCAGATTACCGCATGTATAACGTTGAAAAAGACAATATAGTTTAGATCAATTGAGTGATGCTTGTTTGCAAAATATGCGCTCGGTTCTGGCGTTCTTTAAAGTGTCCTATTATTTTTGCACAATGCAAAAAAGAAACAAATAATAATAAACAAACGAAAAATCGGTCCATTTGCGCAGTAAAATTGCCTATAGTAAGCATTTAGTTATAAACAGAAAAGACGGAGAAATTTTACATACTATGAAATGTTTTTGAGCGAGAAAGATGTAAACGGACTACTGACAATGACGGGTGATATAAATGTCATATTCTTTGGTAATATGAAAACTGAAGGAGAGGGGGAGATTTAAGTTTAATGAAATGTCACATGGTTCCAGTATCGGCCTAGGCCAAGCACAAAAATGTGACATGACATGGACAAGGATGGGTGATTTTCACTGCACTGCAAATAGCCTAGACTGTAGACAACACACACACTCACAACACCACACCTGTGTTCAGCGTTGGTGCTTTGGAGTTGAACACGCTCGGTGAACCGATAAACGAAGGGATGGGTTGCGGAGTGGAGCGGCAGCGGCAAAGGCGCAACAGATCAACATGAACAGCCAGCGCTTTTGCCTTGCAGCTGTTTTAGCACTGGGAGTAGCAGACGACACGAGAGAGAGAGAGAGTTGGTGTCACGTTTGCCTGTGCCTGGCAAAGCCTACCCTGCGTGCGAAAAACTCCCGTCCCAGGTAGACTGAGCTAGGCTTCTGGCAGGGGACCAGTCTAGGCTCTGGATACAGTGGATAGTTGATAGACCTACTAATTTTTCTACACTCTGCAGTGCCAATAGTGTAAGACTTCAGGAGGGTTTACATGTTTAGATTTACTGTTTAGACGTGAAGCTTGAAAGTTGAACTGATCCGTGTGTTGTGTAGATTAGAATCAAACATTTGTGGACGGTCTGCTATCAATCATAACTGAATTCAAGATATCTATAGGCCCAGATCTTGAGTTCTAGATCTACATTGTAAAGCATACTATAGCATAATATGAGGTAGGTAGTTTTTACTTAGAATCTATCGATCTAAGTTCTAGATTTAGATACGATCTTTATATAAATTAGATCTAGATCTAGATTAGAATTTAGCCTAGACTCTAAATCTTATATACAAAACAGCACATCATAGCATCATAGATGCCTTAAAATGTAAATCCAAAAATCATAACATAAAAATCTAGGGATTCTAGGCCTAATTATCTAAACCTGGGATCTAATGTATTTTAGGCATATACACCATTGATAAAATAAATATAATAGATTTCTAGACTCTAGTTTCCAAATGCCGTAGGCTTGTTATTTTACTATCTATGTAGGCATAATCATGTATACTAGATCTAGGTTCTACTTCTAGATCTATTTACATTTGAATTGATAGAAATCTAGTATTTTAAGTTTTGAAATACAACCAACCTACAGTCCATTTTTTTTATTCCTGGGATGGTCTTCTAGTTTTAAGTTCAATATACATGTATCTATTCTGAGTATTCAAGATACCAACTTTATCTTCTCTTCTTGATCTGTAGACTATAAGTTTATTGCCCTCTCCACACCTCACACCTCCCAACTTGCCAGCCAGGTTCAAGTATAATTCAAATGTCATGTACATTGTTTGAAAGTATCGGATGTCATTTTATTGGTTTTATTGTTAAATTTGGTCTCAAAACTTATTTAAAGCAGACTGACTAGAAGACTAATGAAATAGCCATGTAGGGCCTAATTGTAAATCCAATCAAGTTGACTCGAATTTTCTCCAAGGTTAATAGGGTCTTGTAAAGTAGTTCAACTTCAGCTCTAAGAATTAAGTAGAACAGGTTTCTGCAGTCTTAATTTTCATAAAATGACACAAAAAGTTACCATTGTTTATCACAAGCTATGAGTATGATGCCATCTATAGAGAAATTTGAATTCCTAAGGTATAGGGCTTTTTAACAAAGGTAAAAATGTTTCGCAGTCTAAAATAAGCAGGTAAAAAATGCAGGTCTTCAATCAAAGTTAGAGCCGTTTGTTCTTGTTTGTTGTTTAAAAGTAGGGAAAAACAAAGTTACATAGCGCAGTGTTCACACTGATGTCAGAGACATTTTTGTTTTTAATTTAAAGTTTAAAATTGTCATGTGAATGAATGGAATTCAGCATTAAAGTAGTCCATTAATTTTAAGTAGTGCTCATAATCTGTTCAATATTTTCTAAAAGAATTTAGATAAGATAGAACAGTGGGCTGCGATGATTACTGTAGGAGAAAGTTTTTACAGTATGAACTATGATCGAATAGTACAAGTATGAATAGAGCTCATCTTTTTTCCTCCAAACTCATCAGAAATAGTCTTCTAAGAATAACTGATGAAAGTGAAAGTCCGAAAATTCTGAGTCTAGTAAATAATATAAATGTATATATATATATTCATGGTTTCTAATTCTGGATTTTAAAAAATTGTGATTCTATTTTATTATGATGATTCCTGATTTCTAGCACTGAAAGTTGGGAAATTGTGATTCTATTTTTTGGTGATTCCTGATTTCTAACACTGAAAGTTAGGATATTGTGATTCTATTTTATAATGGTGATTCCTGATTTCCATTCTGGTGGATTACAATACAACCCTGAAGTGTGAACAGCTCCAGTTCAAAACGTCAGTGGAATCTGTGGATTTGAACTTATATCGGCCGTCTCTGTAGCTTGGAAGAGCCTAAAATTTGGAGTATTTTCACAATTACAGTATAAATCATTAAATGTCAAAGAGTTTTTGCTGGATTATTGCTGTAAGAGTGCGGTAGACTCTCTCTAGTAAATTATACTAACGGTAAGTTCATAATTCTGTAGTCAATTTAGACAAGTTAACTCTTAAGGTATTTCTTTCAAATTGATTTCAACTTTTTAGTTTTCATTAGACCATTATTACAAGTATTTATACAATATATCTCATTAAGTCCCATTCATCCCAGCTCTACAGGAGTGTAATGGTTTATCTATTTTACAGATCAATTTATAGCATGAGAGGTACTAGTACTACTGTAATGTCTGACACATCAAACACGATAAAGTTATATTGCCTGTATACCACAAGCCTATTGAAATTGTCAAGTGCCTAAAAGCAAAAGTTTTATGCCTGAAAATGGTGAGAGATCCAGTTGATAATGTTAACGTCATGTTTTCTAATCTCTTGAGTTTCTTTCTGTCTTCCCTCCCTACCTGTCTCCATCTCTCTTTTTTCGCTCTTTCTGGCTATCTGTCAAATATCAATCATACAAAATAACACCTTGGTGTAACTTGTTCTCTATGTTGTTTTTTATTTTAGATGTAGATTCTATGCTAATTGCTATTCATTGAATTTGATATGATGAAGTTACTGGGTCTTTTTCCAGAGCCTTTAAATCTAGATTAGCAGATAGGAATGTAATAGAAGGTAATGCCCTACACCAGGTGGATAACCCATCAGAAAAGTTTTGTGTTTCAGCCTAGCTTGTCCCAGCATCTGTTCCTGACTTTATGCGACTGGAATAGGCTTTAGCGGGATTAATGTATGCTGTACTAGGCTAGCAATGCTGTGATGTCAGTGTCTTCATCAGACAATGAAGGGGTCACACGGAGGATAGCATTACACTTTATTGTCCTCGGGACACACAGTCCAAGATCACTCAAGGGAGAAGAGAGAGAGACAAGGGGGGGGGGGAGGTGGTGTTGTTGTCGTGGACTGATTGGTGTCAGGTCAAGACTAGACCTAGAGGGCGCTGTTCTCATTTTGGTTAAAATAATTATAATATATTAGAATTTAGATCCTGTTTTAAAAATAATGTACCTCACAGGCCATCGCCGACGTCTTCGTGATTTGTGTCCTTTTCTTGATGACATACTATAAAAAAATTGGTTCAAATGACATAAACGTGATATACACACGTAGGATACAATTTGTTTCTCAATTTTCTTTCACCGAGCTGTTTTTCCCCTTCCTTTTTTGTATAACGTGAAAAACGAGGCGAAAAAATGAAATAATAAATTTAAAACCGCCTCGGCATGTTTGTCCTATCGTACTCGTAGTTAAAAATAAGCACGATATTGTTATATTATAGGCCGTTTCGTGTCTGGCCGTTCAAGCCCTAGGGGCTTCAAGAAGCAACTAGATCTATTGTATTTCTGAACCGCGAAATACAGCTACATGTGCATTGTTCTATTTAGTATAATTACAGTATTTTATCACAGGTGACCGCGGCTGTAGGAAGAAATTGAAAACCGTACGTGAAGAAACTGTCGCGGCTGTGTGATTGTCCGGCGTCAATCCACCGGACTTGTTCTCCCCCTGTCCATCACTTGACTCAAATGTTGAAGTCTCTTCTCCTCGCTCAGACTGTGCTTTAAATGCGGTCAAAGACCCAACTCGCATGCCCAACTAACTCCGGCCTGCTAGAAT
Organism: Elysia marginata; assembly: GCA_019649035.1. NCBI lineage: Eukaryota > Metazoa > Mollusca > Gastropoda > Plakobranchidae > Elysia > Elysia marginata. Next base: position 6,489 of record BMAT01013611.1, on the reverse strand, counting down.
GTTTTAGTGGTGTGGAGAATATGGAACATGTATGCGCTACCTTTTTTTAACGATATTGTTTATGAACGTATGTCAATTTAAAGTGAAATTATTGTTTTATAACCAGGAATTCCAGTGCCAGCTATTTTTTTTTGTTGTTTTTTTTCTGGAAACTTGAATAAACCCACAGACTTGGACACGATTGATTCCATGAACAAAGACAATTTAGTGCCCTTAAATGAAAAGTTTCGTATAGACCTAGCTAGAATTTCGCGCTAGGATTTTCAGTCATTTTCAGAAAATCTGAGCGCGATCCCTGTGTCGTTTTAAAACTTAAGCTATGTTGTGTGAAAATCGGAACCCATGAAGGAAAAATTATATTTTCTAAGATTTCACCTCCGTTGTTTTGGTTTTAAAATGTTGACGATTATCGACCCATGGCAAGCTTAGCTTTTGGGTGTGAAATACACGTCTTCCAGGTCTCTATCATGCCTGCTGACCTTGAATGGCGTCAACACGTGAGAATTTAAAACAAAAACAAAAATCATGTAAGATGATAAATCCCTAGGCTAGACTGGGCCGAGTTATGTTACATGTACCTTAGATCGGCGGAAGATTAAGGACGTGTCAAGTTTTAACTGGCCTACCGATACCAGTACCCGGCGTCAAAGCGCATTCGAGTCCCTGTTACATCCATCGTTGATTGAACGATGAATTTTCTTAAGTTGACTTAATGCGGATAGCATTAGCACTGGATCGAAGTAATTAAGTGAAAATAGCCGAAAATGAAGGCTAGCCTTTTCTTATGATTCTTGCGCCTTAAGATAAGGTTTTTTATTTGGTTATGTAGATTCCACACACGCCAGAAACAAAACAGGATAGTCTTCACGCATCGGTGGTTCCCTGCGATTCATGACATCTCCATGCAGTTTGGTTTCGACTTAGTCCTCATTTTACTACTATATATTTTTTTTGGTTGGTAACTTTTTTGTTCTGCAAGTGCTTAGTTTTGTTGGACGATGTTATCTGGTTTTGATCAATTTGTTTGTATCCATTTGAGAATCTTTTATTGTGTTTGTGATTGGCAGACGTTACCGGTATCGTAAAGTTACGTTTTTGTTTTACAGCACGATATAAAAATTGGCCACAAACAAGAGTTTGAACCTCTTCCCACGAGTTACAAGCTCTGCCTTTACTCAGTACCCTTATTACAATTGGAGGGACTGAGGAAAGTGTGGATGAATTGCTTTCCTAAGGCAATTGCAACACGAGACTCATGGTTGGAAATCGAACCCTCAACTGCCGATCACGAGTCCTACGCGCAAACCACTGAACCACGCTGCTCCGATACTTTAAGATTTCTTTCTTTTTTTTATTAACATTATTATTGTTGTTTTGAGACCCTGCGTTAAGCGTTCCTCCTGAACAGCAAACGCTTTTGAAACTTTTCCCAATGTCAGGGCGCCCCAAAGTGACAAAAATAGTAATTTGTGATAGATGGGCTGAACTGGTTAGACTCAGGGAAGTATGGGGCTGATGATGGCGGAGCAGTTCAACTTGTGATTTGGTTTAACCACAGACCTCAACCTATAAATAGCTAGACCGCTCGCAGCCGATG
>BMAT01013609.1:177295-188954 GCA_019649035.1 Elysia marginata | reverse complement strand
CCATCTACCCACATGCGATTGAGGCGTTTCGGTGGGATGATAAGGAAGAGCTTAGACCAAGTTTCATCACCTGGGACGATGTCGGAAAGCCTGTTAAGGCCAGGCGGTTCAAACATATTCAGCAATTCCACTGCACAACGAACCCTCTCTCTCTCTTTTGAACAACCGTCAACAAATGGGGAATCCATCGGACAAATACCTTTTTTATACGGAGATGTTCAGTTATGATGGTATGAACTGTACCATACGAAAGGCCGTTGGTGTCGCTTGATTCTCGCATAGAGATATGGGGATTTTCATCAATGTCTCTTTTGATAGAAGCAATAGTCTGCTCGTTCACACATGATTTTGGTCGCCCGGGACGAGGGCAATCGGAAAGTGATTCTTTACCTTCATTGAATTCCTTTACCCAACGGCAAACAGTTTGATAAGAACAGGCACAGTCCCCACAGACAGTCTGCAAAGTTTCATGGACCAGCTTTGCGGATTCACCAAGTTAACAGTGCATGAAAATGTAGAATCGCGTGTTTTCCTCAGTGAACTCCATCTTGATTGCTGCAGAACTATTCACCGCATGACGTCATAGAATGGATAGTGACAACGTCACATAAAATATTTTTATTTGGTTCGAAAGGACGCAAGCTGATGATCATTTTCATATATGAAATGACTACCAAAGGTCGCGCATTTACAAACCGGAAGGTCACTCTCATTACTTATTGATCCACTCTCGTACATTGCACTTGCTTGTGTTTTTGGACAGGTAAGCACTGACTGAAGATCCATTGTCCAAACAGATGTCTGTGTGTCGCTTTCAGTCTTGTTCTTCTCTTTCTCTTGTTGAGCAGCGGGTTTTCTCTCGGTGTGCCTCTCGTGCATTTCATTAGTTATGTGCCCTAACTTGGCACTGATGCAGACATCGCATTGGTCTTTCCGGGGTATGAAGACGGAGAGCTTCTGTGCATGAAACGCTTTAACTGCTCTTCTTCGAGTTTGACTTTCCCGGCACGATTCCAGATAGTCCTTATGCAGCTCTCTCATGCTTTTACCTGGAAACAGGAACTTCACCCCTTCGTAGCTTTTTTGCTTCCGACAGTAGTGGAACGGTACTGTCGGTATAATGTTAAGCCAGTGTATTAAGAAGTTTCTGTCCTCTTCTCCAACGGGCTCCGAGAGCCCACTTCGGGCAACGACTGGCACAGATTCCTTGGACTCTTCATTCTTTTTTATTATCCAATTTATCAATGTCCTTTCTTCAATACCAAGAGTATTGGCAACCATGGCTTTGCAGACTTGTTCTCTTCTTCCTTCCTTTTCAAGGACATAAGAGTAAACAACACTTCTGTGTGAAGAGTCTCCTGTTTTGAGCTGTTTTTAGGAACATTCTCTGCGAGGCTTTGCACAGATGTGTGCTTCTCATCCCAAGAGTTCATCCGCCAAAATTTATTGAAAATTTGCAACCTCTCACTCTCTGTAAAGAAACTGCAATTTCTGTTCTCTGATTTCTTTAATATACGAAAAGTGTAAGTGTTTTTATCTTCTATGTCAATTTTCAAACCCCGCTATATTATCTCCATGGTTTGGAATGTGTCTAATGTATAAAAAAGTCAAAAGATTTGTCAACAAAGTGTCGAAGAAGTATCGATACAGCCATAGATACATACATAGAAAACAAGCGAACAAAGAAAGCATAAGAATGATGATGACTTAGGCAATCGGTACCCCACTACACCTGACTTGGGCAATTTGTGCTCCAGCAAAGTCTAGGGTACATTTTGCATAAGTCTGACTTGAGAAAAAGGTACACGACAACACATTTTGCCTAAGTCATTTTTTGACTTAGGCATGATGAACTCTGAGCGGTTTTTTAAAATTTTTAATGTTATTTATTGGCACCTTTGAACAATTTTAGTACAGATGTGTAGAGGAGTGTATAGGCTGTATGCCCATATATCAGTTCACATTTTGCCTAAGTCTGACTTAGGCAATTTGTGCAGCACTATGACGATATTTAGACGACCAGTTGAGAGCCAACGACTTTTAAGTTTTTAATTTTCCATAGGAAGTTAAAGATATAACAAAAAAAGTTCTGAACCCTTTCGAAAACTCAATTGCATATATCTAGATCTAGTATATGACAAAAGTGTTGAAATCTGCTAAACTTAGCAGCTCTATTGCAAAATCCTGAATGAGAAACTACGTTATTTGGGAAGCAGGTCATCTTTTGACTTACAATTTGATGCGGCAAACTAAATTGAAACCTATTGCAGGATTACTGTCAGGTTCATACCTATATCTACAATTTCATCTACTGCGTCGTCATTTCCCCCAAACTCTAAATCTCTAACCACTGGTACTCTAGATGTATAGCTCTAGCTCTATCTACAGCGTTAAAACTTTTGTTGATATCATGCCTGTGTTGCTCTTTTCTTATTTCTTTTTATTTTTTGCTTGGTGAGCTCAAAATACGATTATATTTTTCTTGAAAATTTTAAATAATAGATATGAAAGATAATCTCCCGTCCCTCTCTCTCTTTCTTTCTTTCTTTCTCTCTCTCTCTCTCTCTCTCTCTCTCTCTCTCTCTCTCTCTCTTTCTATCTTTCTCTCTCGCTGCCTCTCGCTGTCTCTTTCTTTCTTTCTCTCGCATCCTGTTACTTTCTCTCAACCTTTTTTAATTTGTTGCTAGTCCTAGGCAAATGTTCAAACATTCTTTAACTCAAAACGACAACAACCTTAATGTGTCAGTGTTATGTCTCATATGGTTTTACCACCAGACTGGGTTACAGCCCTTGCTACCTCAAACGACCCTTAACTTAGTAAGCTGTTGCGCGCATGAGTCGGGTAAGTTCCCATGCTACTCACCTCGACTCGCGCCTGAACGTGGTTGGCGAAACCCCGAGCGTGGACTGACTGCCTGTAAGATCTACATGCTTGATTAATGCGGAACTGGTGTCAATGCAAGCTGCCTGGCTTGTTCGGACCTTTTTCTGAGTGAGCACCGCGCTTCTACCCAGCGGGTCTTGCGTGTATTACAAGGAGTACTCACTCTGACAGGCGCAAGTGGACTGTTTATCCCCTGGCATTAGATCTAGATGCTGCTCTCTTTTTTGTGTTGAGTGTTATTGTAGAGATAGGATTATGTGATTGTGTTTGTTGAGACAATGCTGATAAATTAGTAAACTTTTTGTGCCTGTGGATACAAAGTATCATATGAGCTAGTTAGTCTCGTATTTATGGATATGCCATGGTAGGCACAATAGGAACGTCAGCATACTTGTGCAAAGTATAAAATCATAAACATTGTCAAGTTAAAAAAGAAATCATAGTCTCTAAACCTGACTGTTGGACCAGTTTTCTTTGTTAGACTAGACTGACTTCTTTTGTCAAAAAAAATTTTTAAGAAACCTAACAACAAAGTTTCAATATTTTTTTATACTTATACTAAAACAATGCATAACAAATCCTTGAATTAAATTAATGTTAGTTTCTACTTTTTTCAACCTTTCAAGTACCCGGTGTATTAGTTTATTCCTTAAATTCTTTTTTTATGAATTTAAAATCTATCTGTTTTATATAAGAACCCATTTGAAAAAACCTACTTCTCAATTCAAAGTTTTAACAATTTCGTAACTTTGCTCATTTTTAAGGACATGACAGTTTATTTGATCTATTCTATTGATTTTTGACAAAACGTTAGAGGAAAGTGCGGATGAATTTTAATAATTCTATTTGAATTTATGTGAGTCCCAGACACTATTAACACTAGTTCAGGTGTGTTCTGATTTTCATATAACTTCATACAGAAATAAAGCAGCCACTCAAAACCACATTTCAATGTTTTTAGTTTTATTCAGTTTGGTGTTGAAAGTATTGAAGTTTATGAAGGTATGACAGTTTTACAAATCTATTTAAAACGAAAACAAGGCTACTTTGTTCAATATATGTAGAACTTAAACTCTTTTTACCGTCTAGTTATTTGATTTCATAGTCAGGTCTCCTTAACTGCTTCCAAAACTCGATAAAGAACGTATTTGCAATATCATAATAGTTTTCCGAAAACACATATTTGTACCAATTTAATTCCGAATTTGTTTATATTATTTCAATACTGTAAGTTTTCTTCTCTAAAAGCTTACAATTTTTTCAGCCCACATAAAATGAACGAATATAGTTTCAAAATAATAGCTTTGGATTTTCCTTTTCTCTCTTTCAAATTTAGGCTTGCACGACAGAAACTAAGTTAAGTTTAGCCTTCCTATCTGTTTTCTGAACACCAATGGCATGGCCATGACAAGATTAGTTAGTCATTGTCAAAACAAAATTGATACTCATTTATTAGCTAATGGCAGCGATAAAACCGGACTGTGCTGACAATTGAACCTCGTTGAATACAATTTTTACAAAAACAGCAGTAGAAAGGAAAGTTTCTCAATAATTTGGACTTCAAGTAACTGCAGGACATAAAACAGATGGAGTATCGCCTCGGCCTCTCCGTCAGCGCCCACAAGTTGGGTCTAATAGGTAAGTACTTATACTGGCTTTGAGGTTCTATTTGCATTACTTTATAACCTAAGGCCTTTCCTCTCTTTAAAGTCAAGTTTTTCTCAATATGATGGTAAATAAAAGCGTTTTATCATTAACACCATTAACAAATTATTAACACGGGTACTGTTAAATTCTTCATGAGGGCTATTACCACCGTCTCTTTTGTAGCTACCTCCGACCCTACCATTTTACTCATCTTTGACAGCACCATTTACCACCATCCTCATCATCATCATTGTCAGTAATACCATCATCATTTTCATCACCGTTCCCATTCAATTCACATCATCATCATCATCATTATCATTATCACATTTTTCATCAACATCTTCACCATTATAAGTATCAACATCATCATCAAAATTAACAAAAACAACATTATTTTCTTCGTCGTCCTCATTCACAATATCATCATTATTATCATCACAGTTTTCATCAATACCTACACCATTATAATTATCAAAATCGTCATCAAAACCAACAACAACACCGCCATTTGCCTCCTCCTCATCATTATCAAAATCATTAGAACCATGATATAACCATCTTAACCATCGAGACTTCTATTACTTGCAATTTGCACTGTTTTTATCTTAGTTTACACAAATCTTTTGATCTGCAGATTTATTAAGATATACTGCTTTACAGCAAACATTTTGGCCGATTATCAAAAAGTTAATTAATATAAAAACGAGTTACCGCTGCCGTGTAAATCTGTAAGATTTAGTGTTAAAAATAGTTGAGCTCAGCCATTTTGTTTTACGGAGTGAAAGGTTTGGATAGTAAAATTATTATCCCTACCAGCAACTGTTAGAAACCGTGCCAAGTTTGTACATGTTTCTCTCATTTTTTCTCCTTGTCAATAGTAATTGTGCATAAGATAATGCAGGTTAATTGCTCTTAATGCATGTTTTCAAGCAATCTAAGGAGCGTCTTAGGCTTCCATGGTTTGCTCTACAAAATTTCCCGTATGGAAGAGCTTGAATGTAATTCGAGCAACAAGTGTTTGCCATTAGAGCATGGAATCACCTTTCTTTTCAAGGAAAAAAAGAAAGAATGATTGATGGCGTTTACGGAATGAAATTATGCGTTTAGTTTTAAAGTTTACGACTTTTGTTTGTGTTTACAAGCGCGTGAGTTTTCTTCTTTCAAAACCTTTATTTTCTCTGTAATCATCAGTTCCTAGAGTTGTAGCAAAATCCTGGCAACTCTACGGCGTTCGTTGCATTTCTATCACCGCTTGGCTTGTAAAATCCCCAAGGGAAGTAACCTGAGATTGAGCCGCGGTCACGGATCATTAGCTGTACCTGATATGTTTGCTTTTGATGTTTCACACTCTTTTTGGCGATATCGTTTTCCTGGCCAAGGCGTAAATCAGTGAAGGGAAAAGTCTGGGATAACACTAAGGGATCTGTAACTTCTTGCTTGCTGACACAGACTTACTTATAAGTTCTTTTCTTTGTGGAGCGTTACCTGGTGTTCTTATCAGTGTAGAAATAATAGCCAAGCATGGGATTTGTGAGAGAACAGCTCGCATAAGTCAATACACTTCTACAATACAGTTTCATCTTCTTGAGTTTCTAAAAAATTTTTCAAATAAGAATTTTGACACTTATCATTGCACTTTATTCAAATCCTACAGGTCTTGATACACAGACTTGTTTTTCTTTCGAATAGAATTATAATGTTTGAAGGAACATTATGCCAATTTTAATGAGAGCTGTGTATAAAAAAAAAGAAACTAAAAAGACATTTCTGGCATTTTGCGAGCTATATCAGCTTGAAAATTCAACAAAATAAATCATATATAGTACAACTAAGTAGTTTCTCTAGTTTGCCCGACGTTGGGATGAATACCTTACCCTATGGTTAAGGTGGGCTTATAATAAATTTTACTTCAGGGCTATTTGGCAAGATCTGCGTGTGCCGTGTCTTTTTCCGTCTTCCCCAGCTGTATTTGGGTTTATTGTGGTAAGCCCAATAAGTATCAATAATTTAGTTACTAGATTTTGATTCTTAGGAATTGTAAACCTTTTTCAGCGATTAAAAAAAACTGGTAATAACATTGAAAAAAACAATACAACGGCAAAATACGTACGTCTACAGTTAAATTTCTTTTCCTGCCTCTGGATACCTATTTTTGTAAATCTCCTTCTCTTTCTTTCAATCGCTCTAGATTAAATCTCTCTCTCTCTCACTCTCTCTCTCTATCTCTCTCGCTCTCTCTCTCTCTCTCTCTCTCTCTCTCTCTCTGTGTCTGTCTGTATCTCTCTGTCTCCCTCTGTCTCCCTCTTTCTCTCTCTGTGTGTCTATTCTCACATAAAAATACTCTTACTTGCAACTATCCACTAACCTTTTTTCACGTAAGCTGAAGTAGTCAGGTTAATTGTCTCCTCTTACCTTTGATATTCGTTTTTTCGAGGTGGACATGAGGGATATAATCACCGGCTAGCATAATATTTATAATAAAAGTCAGACCGTTTGTACAACTATGTTTGCAAAGCGCATTTTTTTCTTTTTTTTTTTTTTGCAGTCATAAACTTTGATCCAAAATTTTAAGGCCACGTCGCATACCTGTTAGTAACCATAGAATAAAAAGTAACCGTCCCATGCTTGAGTTAAGCCTACTTCTAATTTGAAGAAATAATTCGTGTCTTAAGGGATAATTTGAAATGCCAGAGATGGCAACACTAAAGGTTTCCCTTGGTCTCAGTAGTACGGATTTTATCTGCTGGCCAAGCACGGATTCGATAAAAATCCGTAACAAACGGGACTGCTAAATTGGTGAACGATCTACGTGCTAACACCTAGACCTATGCAGTTTAAAGAGTAATGGAAAAGACAGATCTTTTTATGATCTGGATATTTTGTATTTGTTACATCAATTACGATAAAGGAAGTAGCAGATTAGGTTTTGTGTATCTTTGAGGGAAGTGTCGTGGAAGCTTTCTAAAGAAATTTTGCAAAAATTTAAATCATTATAGATGTGTGTTTAAAATTGAAGGCAGATTCCTCATCGTAGCTCGAGGTTTGTGGGATCTCACTCATCTACGCCTTTATTTAATAATGTAAACGCTGTAAAATAGCCGAAGAAAAAAATTGAGGATTTTTTTTTAAACTTGAAATCAGCGTCTATAATGAGCTTCAGCTTCAGCCTTTACTACTTCCAGGGGAGGCTATGCTATATCTATGTTGACCAATGCACGTCTGGAAAATTACTAGTCTTTGATTTCGACGTGCAGATCGCAAATCTTAATTTTCACCTTGGGAACTCATACTTTTTGAGAGTCCACGCGATATGCAGAAATCACAAGAACATGTGCATTAATTTTAGTTTTATGTTCCTTTAACCCGTTTTTCTTAATGGTGACTGTTATATTTCAAATCACTTTCTTACTGCCATTGATTTTCACTCTTAACCATGACCAGTCCTGTAAGCGAATTGGTTTAATCGCTATAATTCTTTGGCACTTTTTGTCCTAATGAATAGTTAGTAAAGTTCTTGATGGTCCTGTATTTTAAATGCAAAATAGAAAACGAAATATCTCTCATGCATGTATTTTCCAGTTCATCTTTTTTCCAATTACCATAGATAATGAAATAATTACGTAGGTGCACCTTTCATATACTGTCCGACAACTCCTGACTTGCTCAGGTGTTCACTTTCCATACATCGCGTACCATTTCTCACAAGGTTGATTTTACCAAAGGAGGTCCCCAAAGAGGCACTGACAAGGAGCATTCACTCCTCTCTAAGTCTCTTGTCTTAATTACACCTTGTTTTCACACACGTCTTTTTCCCACCGGTAGTCACCACTCACCAGATTCGCTGGATTCCAACAATCTCCAAAGCAACTAATGTGTCCCAGATGTCTATCACAGGGGTCTATACGCTGGTGACATTTTCATCGTGGTTTTTTGTTTTTACCTCTCTGACTTCACTCCAGGTTTGTTTCTACCTTATGCTCGTGGTCTTTCCCATAAGTTAGACTTACAGCAAAGAATTGAAAAGAGCTAGAGCGCCCACCTACCAAAGAAATGGAGCCAAGCAAGAACAAAAGAGTTTTCTTCCTTTTGTTTAGATCTATGTCTGTATATGTCAGGAAACCAAACATCAAAATAATCAATACATCAAAAAAGGTAGAGGAATGTCAGGTTGAAAATTATTAGCGCTTTGGTTTATAAGAATGAAATAAAGGTACGATTTATGTATGGGTATTTTATTACAATTTCACCCTATGTCTCTATTATTTCATATCTCTGCCTTTTTGTATCTGGTTGTTCTCACTCCATTGCTCTTTATCTATTTTTCACTACTTCACTGGTTATCTCTGTATACCCATCTCTTTCTTTGCCAGTCTTTCTTTTCCTCTTCTTCCAGCCTACGTATTCACTTTTTCTCCTGCGGTCGTTATTTTTACAAAGAGGATGCTTATAGTGGAATCTAATACTCTGTCTTTGGTTTTAGTAACATAGACCATAAAGAAAGTGCACATCAATGGACCAAAAGTACTACCATGGTTTTGGTTTTGTTTTTCCTTTACTCGCTGACAAACTTTCTTTCTTTTGCCAATGAGAGTTTAGTTTTTGACTTGTACTAGTTGTAGGTTTTACGAGTGTACTTTTCAGCTTCGTTTTTAAAAGACACCGATACTTACAGGAAAGAAAGAATGGACATTCTGTTAAAGACTTAAGGATTCGGTAGATAATTCAAAGTCTACAAACAAAGATGGGCGAGGCTGGATTTATCTCCTCGTCTTGTTAAATTTGTGTAGTTTTCTTTTCGCTCTATGTTGTCATCGTTTGTTTTCCTTTCTAGTATGCTGCTTGCTCGCTCGATTGCAGCAATACAAGTCTTCTCTGGATCTGGGGGTATTACCTTAGTATGTTTTTTTTTCATTTTTGTTCTTTTCTTGAAAATTTCATGGCCAATGTGATACAAAGTAGTTGTCAGCTAAAAAAAAAGCTACGCTAATAAAAAATAAATAATCTTAGGTGCATCTCGTTTTTCATGTTTGTCTTTCTCAGCCTCTCTCACATTTTATTCTCTATGTATATCCCTCTATTTCTCTCTCTGTCTGTCTCTTCCCTCTTTCTCTCTCGCCCGCTCGCTCGCTCCATCTCATTATCCAATTTTCAGTCTCTCTCAGGTTACCTCTTTAGTCTTCAATATATATCTACAATAATTATAACCAAACATTAACATTTAGTGATCCCTAATACTGTGGCTTAGTGTCTACCAATTTTCATTTTTTTACATTACATAAATCTATTATCAATAATTTACATTTTCCCCATATATCGATTGTAACTTATTCGTTTCTCTAGTATAATGTAACCTGAGTAGGGTATACCTACCTCTATTTTCCGTCAAGTCGTTCTCGGCCAACGACACAGTATCTTTACTATGGATGAATTGTTCATCCAAAATGTTGATTTGTTAAGTATGGTATCAATCCTCTCACAGTTATCTGACACTGCTATCCACACTACGAGTTCATTTCTCTGTAAAAATGTGCCTATAGATGCCTCTATAAATCATTTATCATCTTAACTTTCAATCATCTATACCTTCATTAACAGCTTTATTCTACAAACGGTTGTATTACTCAGTTCTGTAGTTCTTCGCAGCATAAATAATATACTGTGTACCCAAATCTCAATGTCTAGACAGTGCCTGGCTGGGATTATTTTCAGCCTTTCACTGTCGTCCTAAATTCCGTCAAGACTAGCTATATTCATGTGATGTCTGTATTCTTTTCGAAAACTTTGATTACATGCCCTTAAAACCAGAGTACATGAAGAAAAATTGACCCAGCTTTGTCTGTTCGCTGGTGGGTTCTGCCGTCTTTCTGTGTAAGCCTTTCCTACCTTCATTCCATCACCTTAGCCCCGACATTTCAAAATAATTGTGAGGGACAAGTCAACAAACACCCTGGGGTGTCTATGCAGCCTTATAGCGCTGAAAAAACAAACATGTAAACCTAATGCTTTTTAAAACAAAATCCTGTTTTTCCTCATGCCTTTACAGCAGCAAATAAGACTTTTTTTTTGTTGCATAGTAGGTATTACAGCTCTCTCTCTCTCTCTCTCTCTCTCTCTCTGTCTTTCTCTTTCTCTCTCAATTTTTCTATCTCTCTTTCTTTATCGTTTATTCACTGCTAAATCAAAAGGGTAAGATTTTAGGAAACAGTTTTACAGTGTAATTCTAAAGCCCAAAAATTGAACTCTTGAAAGTCAACCTATAATTGCAGCATTTTGCTTGGTTGTTTTGTTTTGTTTTTTTTCTTTTAATATTGCGCGTCAGTTTTAAGATTATTCTTTTTTTCTCAGCACAGTACACAATCAATATTGAATGATACTTGTGGCTTGCATGTCGTCGGATTCCAATCACGCTTAATCCTAAAACACGTTCGTTTGCATACTCATGATTGTCCTAGCAATTCGAGATCTCACCGCAACCTTGCACCTTCTGCGTACCAACTAACTAAATGATGGGTAAAGTACTGCCAAAAACTATATTTTTACATTCTCTGGTAGTCACCCCAACTGCTAAAACATTAATCTAGTCTTAGGCAAATCTAGCCCAATCGTTCGTTGACACATTGAAATACTCTTTCATTCAAAACTTCAAATGATTTTTAGTTAGTTGCTTAATCATTTACGACTACCTCGCACATTCTTACATTCCAGGCATGATCTGTAATAGTTAACTTCCCTGCAACTTTACATAGGAGCGCAGTTCGATTACGTCCTGCACTTCTAATATTCACCCTCTAATTGCATGCAATTCCTTTGTACGTTCTACTCTTCACTCGGAAATTTAAGATACGTCCTCTCATTGCACTAAATCTTTCTTCCTTTCTCATGGTATTTAACTCGTATCTCTTCGTATCTTGTAAATATCTCTCTTTCATTTTTTTTAAATATCTCTCTCTTTCTCGCTCCCTCTTATTGTATTTATCTTTCTCTCTCTTAGTCTATTTTTCTCTCTTCTATTTTATTCTATTTATCCTTTCTCTCTCTCTCTCTGTCTCTCTGTTTCTATCGGTCTGTCTGTCTGCTTCTGTCTATCTGTCTGTCTCTTTCTTTTTCTCACTCCGTTTCTTCCTG
>BMAT01013609.1:148669-166165 GCA_019649035.1 Elysia marginata | reverse complement strand
CTCTCTCTATCTCTCTATCTATCTCTATCTATCTGTCTATCTATCTATTTATTTATCTATCTCTATCTCTCTACAATCTCTTTCCATTAATCTCGGTAAATAAGTCTATCACAGTAACTCAATATTTATTTTACTTTCTCCACATTTTCACCTTTACCCTCTACATTGCTCTTCTCAGACTTCTCTTTTTTTTCGTCTTGGCTTGGAATCTTCAGTTCTCTTTACACGGCTCTTCTTCTTTAACTTCTTCCCTACTGAGAACATAAAATTGGATTAGTACGAAGCCTACCTCAAGCCGATGAGGCGCCAGTGAGTCGATTGTTCTGAATAGAAACCCGCTTGCTAAACAGACGACTAGATGTACTTCAATATATAAGTCGTGTTAAGGTAACCACTTTGAGTAGGTATGAAGTCAACGACCATGAAACAAGAAAATTGTGGGTATCTGGTAATTAGTTGATGTTTTTGTTTTTATTTTTTGTTTGTTGTTTTGTTCTGTTTGGTTTTTTCTTTCTATTTTTGCCGTTTGCGTTGATGTTGTTTGTTAGTTCGTTTAAAAGGTGTGGTTTTTCTTTGCTTTCATTTGTATTTTTCATTTTTTTTTCTTTTTTTGGGGTGGGGGGGGTAATTTAATTTTGGAAAAGTCTTGCTTTGTGTTTATTTTCCTTTTCATACCATTAAATATGTTTTAAAGCTTAAAAGAAAGTTTAGGGTAGAATGATTCAAGAAGCTTGGTAAAATCGAGAGTGGCTACACTACGAGCCATCGTTGAGTATAGAAAATTAATTATTCACCCTGCTTTGTGTATCCTTTACCGATATATTCTATCTATCTAGCAGTAAAAAACTGCTATGTCTGTTAAAGAAAATCATTAGAGCAAAAACCTTAATTTTAAAAAGTAATAAGTTGAAAATCTTGCGTACATGATTTTTAGATTTATGGTTAAAAATTACGCACTCTCAAAAGATGTGTAGCCCTGTTGAAGGATAAATTATTCATAAAGGTTTCTAAGGGGCAAAACATATTTTAATGATATCTATTCTCATACCTTTTAACAATATTTGAACTTTAGAACTAATGAGGAAAACGATGCAGATGTGCATTTGAAAAAAAAAGGTAAAAAGTGTGCTCAAAAAGATACTATTGAAAATTGAAGTTGAAAATAAGAAAATAGAGGGAGAGAGTGAGGGGAAGGAAGGGTGGAAAAGTTCATGCAAACAAATATTACAGGTAGACATTAAACACATAAGGTGCATGCATCTTGTTAAGAAAAATTCTAGGTTTGTGTTATGAGGAACAAAAGGCACCAGGTTTTTCTAATTTTAAGTTTCTTTCCATTTCATCTTTCTCTCTCTCTCTCTCTCTCTCTCTCTCCCCCTCTCTCTCCCCCTCTCTCTCTCTCTCTTTCTCTCTCTCTCTCTCTCTCTCTCTGTCCCTCTCTCAACCACAAACACAGACGCAAAGAGCAGTCATACAGAGAGAGGCATGTAAAACCCGGAGCGTGTGAATGAAGACATGAGTCGGTGTGTTCACGGGGGGCACTGATCTATCTGTAATCCTCAGCTCTGTCAAGTGTGAGCACCGAGCTGCTCGTGCATTGTTCCCAGGTCGGCTCCTACGTCGGTCCCCAGGTGATGGCAGAACGGAATTCTCTGCAAGCACGATGTGAGACGGGTGGGGCATGCCCATGTACACATACATATAAACCCGGACATCAATTCACGCTAGCGATGGTTTCCCTAGCCCTGAACATTTTTGTGCCCACTCCGTTGGTGATGTTGATATGCAGCTGGCAGGCAACAGGCAACTTACATCTCAGAGAAAACCGCCCCGCTGGGTCGGTACTAATAACTCGAGTGATCCACTTTATCCCAGGCAAACGGCTCTGACATTATTTTCTTCTTGGTCACCAGCAGGTCACGCAGGGGTGACTTTTGTCCGTTATTAATTTTGTCAGGAGAAAGCTTCACGGCTATACTGCGATAATTCGCACCAACATAAGACATATATCATCTAAGTAAAAAAATATTAAGTTTGACAATATATTAATACAGATCAGTGCTCACGTACAAATTAGCGCAGACTGAATAAGATAATTTTCTAGCCTTTGCTGTTTTTTTTTTTATTACATGCAACCGAAAATTGTACCAACCAAAACATAAGACCTGAAAACAGCAGTTCAACGATACTAATGAGAGCATTGCATTATAACCCTTGTAACAAAGGGGCCACATTGACGGAGGATAGGAACATAAAAAGCTGTTCGTCATATATAGTTACCTACTCACTTGCTATACTATGATTAGCACCCCGACAGTTTTGACGATAGTTTTTAAACTGTCATCAAATTAGGAAAAGTGGCTGTGTTCTTACTGGAAACATGCCATACTTTAAAGATGCACTAGGCGGCCACTTCGTGTAACTACTTATTCTTATTTCCCGACTATTAAACGACGAGAAATAATATGTTTACCAACAAGTGCGTGATTAAGTTTTGACTTTCACTTGAATACTCTTTAGCATGTTATTTTTACACAGTTTTGAAAAGAAGGTCGATGAAAGATAAGAAGTTAGATTTATTGAAAGCCTAATTTTATAACTCTTTGAAACCTGATTTTGTACGATTGTAATTTGTAGCTGAGTTAAGACTTGGGGTTTCTAATATCATATTCTTCAAGGTGCTTCTTTTTACAATGTCGGTTGGCTTTTATCTTTCTCTTTGTTGAAGTAAAGTTTAATGAGTGAGTAGCCTTCTCTAAAATTATGAACCACTTAGGCTTCACACGATGCATCGAATATTTTGTACATGTATTTAGGCCGTGTGATTGCATGATCCTCAACCTAGTTTTGCGAGAAACATTTCATAACATAATGTATATTATCTGAATAAGCAAATTTAAACATTTAGTAAGGTGAATATTTCAGATCATGGAGTACAGAGGGGTATAAATCTCTGAAGCCAGAAAACATTGGGAAGCTCCGGCCGTCTCCGTGTGTCTTTCTCCGTCCGGTGTCATTACCTCCTGGTAAACAGGTTATGCCCCCCTTATCTTCCGATGTCTCCCTTTTTGGGAAAAATTAATGGAACCTCCGCATTGAGGAATACTTGAAACCCACTCATGATGGGCGTTAATCTTGTCTCTTGCAGCGCGCGACCTCAAGCTTAACCAGTCTGCTCTTTCTCTCTCAGTATGTGGTCGACATTAATTGTCAACATTTCCTCTAACTCACTTCACGCTAGAAATATGGTCTTATCCCCATAACTTAAAACACTTGAACGCACTTCGTACTCGTTTAAAAGTAATGAGGCAGGTCTATGGTCTAGTTTGTTGAACATTATTGACTAAGCAATGTAGGCATAAAAGGACTAAGTGAGAACAAGTAGGCCTACTTGAAGGAAAAAGTTTTGTCTTTTTCTATTGCAGCATTCCAATGCACTATCAAAGGGGAAGTATCTTGAGTAGATTTAGCGTCTACCCAGCTGCTGCACTACTCGCTGTTTTCCCTGTTGTATCTAATTACTCAGAATATTATTAGTAGTCTTGCCAAGGTTAGCATTTCTAAGAAAATGATTAAAAAACAAGGCTCCTCTTCGGTTTCTTAGGCTTATCAATAGTTCATATACATGAAGGAAACAGGCGTAGTCCTGTTGTTTTTACATTGCTCAAGATGAACTTTTCCATCGTTTGCAGCAACAGAACAAATGATAACAACACCATCAATATTTCACTGGTTATACCTTTATTGAGTTAAAAACTAACAACTGTTACCATGCTCTGTTTGTGTCTTAATTTTGTTGTTGTTGTTTTCATCGAAAACGGATACCGTGTCCCTTTATTAACCATAATTGTTCTCCTCGTGTGTTGTTTCATTGATACACTACGCGTTTGGCGGGGGTAAAATTGTAAGATGATCCTCAGCCACTGACTAAATGCACCTCGATCAACCCTTGTAGGCCTACTCCACGCAAAGAATCAAACCTTGCAAAAAGTTTTCCAGCATCCATGAGTGAGTTGTTTTTTTTATTTAGATCAAACGCCATACTAAAGTTTTTTCTGAATCTTGGAAACCTATACAGAATTTAAAAAAGACTATCACAAATTTCGATCTTGCAACAGTCGGGACGAAATGAAAAAGATTACGCCAAAAACTATTCTAATTCTTTACTTTTGGGAAACGAGGCAGAGTCAGAAATTAGCAGAATCAGCTGCACACGGCACCGTAAGGAACCATTGTTAAACACGCGACAGGAAATCATACACAGGCGGCAGCCATATTGAGAGCATTGCTTACACACGTGGACCACATTAGATTAGAGGATGAGAGAAGATCAACGAGACCTACATATAGAGCTGTTGGCCTTCATCTGCATTCTACTATTCAACATTATTTTTTTTCTTTTATTAGTTTACCTGTCCCTCGCGCCAGCTCACTCGTACGAAAAAAAGAAAAGTGAAGAACAAAAATTAAATCGGTACAGAGCATGAGGTTTCATTTTATACTTAAGTTGTGTATTTTTCTGTGTAACAAAAGTGTAGCTTTTGTCCCCTAAGAGATTTGTTGTATTAGTTTAAAGCTAAGATTGACTTAAGTTTGAAGGAAAAAATAGGCAAGGCAGTGTTACTGCAGTTTACCTCGAGTACTTGGAAGCCTGGTAGTTTTTTTTTTCAACCCTCGCCTGGCAGAAAAACCCCAAACCTCCGTCTCAACAATTTACAGACCCTACCCATTTACATGTACAGAATTTGAACTCTTGTAAGTTTTATACAGAAGACACAAGTATGTGATTTTATCGTTTTTATATTTGTTTTTATTTTTATTTTTGTTTAAAATTAGGAGGGAGGGTATGTAAAACAAATCGTTTCCGATGGAAACAAAGTTTGATCAACAAGGCAGCTATGATATGTAATTTACTTGAATTTCAAATCAGAGGAACAAAAGTCTCGCGACTTTTTTCCTATCCTTCCTCTGCCGGAAAAGAAAATGTTATTCCTACATTGAGCGTGATAAAAGAATAAAATTGGGAAGTTTCAAATGGTTAAAAGAATCGATAGAGGGCTAGAATAATGCGCAGTTGCAGATTCACTGCACAATAGTTGCGATAAACTGAGAAACTTTCCTTAATTTAGGTGTCCAAATTGGCAAGTCTCGTTACCCTGCGAGACTTTGGGGCTAATGGAGCCAGAAATTTTACACCAAATAATTCTAGCTAAGGTCACACAAGGTCAAGAAAGTTTGAGAGGTCCAGTGAGAGGGGAACACCTGTTGAGGATGTTAGCCTCCCTGGTGAGTGGATAAGGAGGAGCAGACTGGAAAGTGTGTGCAAATAATGCACACGTGGGAGGAAAAAAGAGAAAGAAGAGGGGAGATATGGAGGATAAAAGAGAAAGAGAGACAATAGAAAGAGGTGGGAGGAACAAATGAGTATTAAAGGGAGGCGATAGAGGAACGAAAAATAGAATGAGAAACAGACAAACAAAGATAGCTTGTTCAGAGAGAAACTGAAAACAGAATGAGGCATATAGATAGGGAGAGGTGAAGAGTGCGAAATGATACCATTAAGACATGTATGTTAGGATGAATGGGATAAGGAAAGAGAGAGAGAGAATGAGAGAAAAGGGCTAGGGGAAAACAAGAGTTTAGGTGAAAAGTTGGTAAAACAGAAAGAACGATAGAGAAAGCAGGGAGGTAGAATAGACGGTACAGGAGGGAAACAAAGAGTTCGCGCTGAGATAGAATGGAAAGCGAAGCAAATCACCAGGCCAAATAAAAAAAATGCTGATGAAAGGAAAGTAGTGATAAAAAGAGAGAGGATTGAGAGCCGCGATTAATCTCATTGTAAGACAAATTGTCGAGGGTTTCAAAGCAGCTTAAGATCTCCACTCATTGATAACATAAGTCACAGGTTATAACAGTTATCATCTTTATCATCGTGAGCCTCATTAAAGTGATCATCGTATTTACCAACATTTCCCATAATTATTTTATTGTTATTGGTGTTACTCTATGATTACCGCGATTATGTGACTTGTATTACAAGTTGTAAAGGTGTGATAGTTGAAGATCATTATTTTCATTTATCTAAACTCAAAACGCATTCTGCTAAACTAGAATTGTTTCCCCTTTTTTTCTCTTGCTGTTGAAATTTCGGTATTAATAATAATAAATATGCTTTTCGTATTTTTGTTGTCTTTCCCTCTTTGTTTTCAATGGATAATACCAGATAAACTTCCTTAATCCGGTGGAGAATTTGAGTTACATTTCGAGGTCTAGATGAGATCAGAGCTGTTCACGATTTATTGATCTGGATTTTATGATTGAGCTTCGAACTTTTAAACAGAATGTAGATCTCTCAAGTCTAGAATCTCTAGATCTAGATCTATCTTAATTTCTTAAAAAATCCAAGGCGTAACTATTGAAGGAAAAGTTTTGAATTTTGCATTCAAACATTAGGGTGATTCATTGAACTCTGTAAAAAACCTTAACTGCGTTAGTCACACACATTCGACATAGATCTACATGTAGACGAATTGAAAAAAAACAAAAATATCAAAATAAATTAAATGACTCAGACAGTATCTCTCCTTTTTTCCTATTGTCTTCCTGTACTCGTTAACAAAATGAACACTAATAAATGATAAATACGATATAAACAGCAACAATCAGTAACATTATTAGTCAAGTTATGGAAGAAAAAACATCATTTATTGCGTGGGAATTTCTTTCCTCTTTCAGCTATGGGGTTTTTTTATTTTAAAGTACAACAACACCATCCCGTTTATTTGAACGGGGTGAACTAATGGTTTCTTTGTAAAATTTCATTTAAAATCTCAAGCTTTCCTCTCTCTCTCTGGGGAGGTAATTTTCTCTGAAGTCAAAACTAAATCTACCGACTGGGGAGGATACTGCGATATCGCTATTAACATTAATACAAGAACATAAATCATCTTTCACTGCTAACGTTGCATGTAAACAATTTATAAACGGTGCAAACACGGCCTAAGACCACACTGACAAGAAAGTTATATGTCATCGGTTTTGTACGTCGTTTCATATGGAAAGCTTCATAAATCTTAGAGCAAAGTAACGTGATGTTTATCGAGAATTTCTCTTTGACTGGGACATGAAAACTCTTCTTTGTAAACAGAGCAATTAAAGTTTACCAGACCCGCCAAATTTGATATTCTTGGTCGAAAGTTGTGCGACGTGTTACGGAAATTGCCCTTAACTCAGCCCTCCATAAATGTCATGGAAACTTTTAAAGGAATGAGTGAAAAACACGGAAATGAGGACGACGGAATTTCTTGAAATAGATGACTTTCAATGTTTGCATGATGTTTACTAAATAATATTCTTTAGCTTTGGCCATCTAGCTTGTCTACCTCCAGAGCTGTCATACTTAGAATAGAGATTTCCTTCATCATCATTATCAAAAGAAACTAGTCTAGGCCTCCAGGGGTGGGGTTTTTTAAATATGGAAATATATAAATCTAGGCTACTTTTCACTGCTCTGTTTATCCTCCCTAAAGATAGCAGTTTTAATATTTTTACAAGGGAAATGGTGGACACTTCTGTATTTAATATCGCTAATGATTTGCCTTTTTTGTTTCAACATTAATTGGCTATTTGTTCTCATAGACATACTTGTTTTCCTCCTCAAGTTTTTCTTATAAAAAAATATATTACAACTGGTGCCGTTTTGTTACGTTGCTACTGTTGCTATTGTTATTGTTGTGTTAATTCTCATTAACATTGTCTTTTTTTTTTAACTCATCCGAAATCTTCTTCAGTTTTTGTTATAATGATCATCATTACGTCCTCATATTTGTTTCAGGCCCTGCTGTTTTTTCTCCAATTATTGCTCTCAGTTGGATTTAAATGACAAGCCCTGGTTTCACTCTGTAACCTGATAAACAAAAGCAAAATGATCTATTAGTGTGGAAATACGATGCCAGTGCTAACAATAGTAATGCGATAAAAAAAAGGTAAAAACTATAATGGCTAACAAATGTTCACAACTACCAACTGTTACAGGTACTTACGTGCGGTTAAATGACAACCAGGCTGTTGATAGCACTAACCAAGCGATAGTGATGATTGAGGCTCTGTTCTCTGACCTTGGCCAGACTTTGGATCCCAAAAACACCCGGGTGTTTAACCTACTGGCAAATAGCCATAAATAAAGGAACTGAGCTTATGAAATCAAATAACTATTTTATTTTTTTTTAATTATTCGGAAAATGTTTTACATTTATATATGCTCTGTGGTAAAATGCTTGAATGAATAACCTTGCAATCTTCACATTTTTAAAATATTAATACATGCTGTTCATTCATACCTTAAAATGGTACAGTTCCAAATCGTCAGAAATTTTACATTATTATGTTCTTATCTTTTACTGATTATTTATTGTGTCTTTCAATGGTCTCCTACGATAAATGCATGTGATTATTTCACGTTGACATCCATACTCCTTTTATCTGGGAGGACAAACATAGACTCAAAAGGAATCCCTCTCCCCCCCCCCCACCCCGCACCCTTCAAGACAGAGTAGGGAAGAATTCTCTTGCAGATCCCAGGTGTCTTGCCACCCGACTACCACTTGTACTAGGGAATCTTTAAGTGGCTTATTGTATAGTTACGTGGCGAAAATTTCAAATGAATCATAAACTCAGTATAAATCTAGCTCTGCATGCAAAATTTTCAACGACTTTCATTCAACACGTAGCAGAATGGTCTTTTCATTTTGCCCACTTTTTACCTGCTGCCTAGTCCTGTCCGAAGCGTTTGAAGGAGTTACAAACTATATAAGCTGTACATTTAATTCGTTGTGTGATGTCCAGAGCCGATGACAGAGTCGAGAAAGCTGCCGTTTTATTACGTTTTAGATAAACAAAATGATGGCGCATTACCAGAAGGCAGAGTGCCCAGTGTTGTGTTTATCTATTTACCGACTAGTAAATTTCTCTTTCTTTTACTAAATTATTATTACCTCGCGTGCATTATTTACCGTATGACCTCTTAAGACAAACCCTTTAACTTATGGTCCAATCACCGTAGAGCTACAGTAACAAACGTAGTACTCTCCTCTGCAACTAATGAACCCCTCGACGCGCTTCCATTTCATCGCTCAGACAGACTCGACAAGAATTTGGGTCTCACTTTCTGTCTATCTCTCCATATCTAAGAGCCTGAGGTTTACCTAGCTTTCTTGCCAGCGCCAACAACAGAGGAAACAATGGGAGCAACAGCTGTTGAGTTTGTATTCTCCTGGTCAAGATGGCCGATAGGGAAGGTGTAGAGATTCACGCGATTGATGGTGGCAAGGAAAATTTTTAGTGTGGGAAAAGTCTCGTTGATTTGAAAGACGTAGAGACAAAGAAGGGCGAGAAGGAAGTCACAGAGCTGATATGAAATAGACAATACGTTTTTCGAAAGCTTTAAGTGTTGATAATACTTAGAACTTTTTCCAGGTGATATGTTTCAATGGATTTGCCAATAACGGATCTGCAGAAATAGGGATACAAAGGAGACAAAAACACTCTGACTATAGATAACCAAAACAGCATCAGGTAGAAAGATAGATTGCAAGTCTACCAAAAAACGAAGCAACATAAAATTACTGAAGGACCGATTCTTTGACTTGTTGCTATTATTACTTTGATGATCGAATTACATATTTGATAAAAAAATTTCCGGATATTTTTTTATTAATATATTAAATCTGTTCATTAACTGCCAATGCTTTTAACCATTAGATTCAGGCTACAAAATCGCTGAAAAGCTACTGACTCTGGCGTGACACTTTCGTACAACTATTTTCTTTACACATTTCAAGACTTGTTTTATCATTTTATAAATCTATTGAGTTTTCCAACAACTCTCACGATCTCTCTTTGTTTTCTTCAAGTTTTTATTATATCTCAAACTATGTTAGGAATATCTTATCTGCATCATAGATATGCATTTAGACCCCGAGATAAATCTGATTTATGCAATCCGTTAACAAAGCATGAATGCAAATATTCAACAAAATGCAAAATTAATTTGTTCCTCAGAATGAAAACTAATCTTTTCTTGTTCAGGGAAACTTTCGAAACAGAATACTTGCCTCAGGCTGTACGAAAAGAGATCTATACAGCACATTTTACCCAAGACGCCGATCTACCCACTGGGAGATGTTTGAGCAGTGTTTCTTCCAATCACTCATTTCCAACACCGTGGCAGTATCTTCAGTTTTTCACAGCGCCAATTAGTGCCAAACACGAGTTCTATCAAGATGTATGGGCTTTTGTTAGTGACAAGACATAAACGGCGCAAGGTCTTCACTGCTCTGCCCTTGGCATTCTATATGTTGCTTGCTGAAACCACATATTCTCTTTAGTATGATTAGAACAATGAAAGCAATTATGTTAGTTTAGGAGCTATGTGTGAGAAAAAGTACTTGGACATTGCCAAAACCATCTGAATTAAGTTGAGCTAAAGCATATCCTCATACGTCGAGTTGACAAATGTAAAAATTGTGCGTTAATCTGCAGGTTGTTCAACAGTAAGGCTGTATGACTAGATGTTGAAAATGGTATCATTCCCGATTAAATCAGTAACAATTGTTAATCGAATCTTGCTATCCTTTTAGTGCCAATTTTGGCTTCTTTTTACTTCTAAAAACATTCTTCATCATTTTTTTTTAAAAAAGGTTAATCAGATTTGTAAATCATCTTTGTTCCGTGTTGTATGTCAGACCCATTCTTAACATCTAAATTATATAGCAAGTGTTACAAATAATATGCGGATTTGTAATTTCCACAACTTCTTTTTTATTTTTTGTCTTTTCTCTCAAACATTTCAGGTTCGCTTTTATCTTTACTGGCTTATCTGCGTACCTAATGTTGAAATACCGGTACTTAGTCCGTTTGCGCCCCTGTTATATATATTCTTGGAGATCCTCTTTCCTTATTCCATAGGAAGTTTGAAATTGACCTTTTTGTCTCCCCTTTTATTTGCTAAATAAGAGTTGATGATCTCTATCATCGCAAGGGTTGGTCCTGTTTATTTAAAATAGTTATGTAGGTCATATATTATAAACTATGTGCTGGAGAGCGCTGGGAAATGGTTGGGTTGGTGGGACAAGGCTTGTAATGTTGGTTAGTGCACGTAGAGGTAAGACCTAGAGCAAGATGCAAAGAGACAGAGAATGAGAAAGATGAGAGGGGGACGCAGAAGAACTCAGCGTAGTATAGAAGCTAAGAAAAGGAGAGATAGAGAGAGGGGTAGAGGTAGAGAGAAAGTCAATCTTGGCTTTAACTTCTTAATTGGCACTATTATGTCGCTTTTCATACTTATCCACGAGGCTTCCAGGCACTGGAGGCACGAGTGGCCTACTTAAAAGTTTTGGAAATGATGCTTTGATTTTCAGTGTTCTAAATACCGTCACGTTTACTTTTAAACCCTGTTGATAGCAGCAGCGAAAGACGGCCAGTCTGGGGAGTTTTTTTTTTTATCTGTTTCGGCCACCGGGAAGTCTGGTGATTGGTGATAATCAGGTGTTCAGGTTAGGCACCAGAGAAACCTTCCAGAACTAAGAGGAATTTGTTTGAAAATTTTATTTTCATTTGTGCAGTAATTTTCAAAAAACCTGATTACGTATTACATTATTCAAATGTAAAAAAAAACCTCAAGCATTCTTTTCATGATTTTTGATGCGGTACTAAGTTTTGATAGGCTATACGGACATGAACCGATACAAACAATCACGACTGAGATAACGTTAGTTAGATCGGCCTGGCTTTTTTTCTCTCAGGTTGAAAGCATTATCGTTAATTTGAACTATCTATAATTTTGGGGAAGGTTAGGCTGTGTAATCAAAATAATGATATGATACATTGTCAAAACAATCGATTTAACAGTGTCCCGTTAGAAAAGGAGTGTAAAGTGTACACAAATAAGTTAGCAGTTGCTAGTGAACGAGACAAGCAAGGTAATGAATCACCAGACAGACTGAATGGCTGGATGAAGGATAATGAATAGAGCAATTATTGTGTATAAAGAAAGAGTGGGTTTATAAAGAAAATGAGTCGTGGTGGAGGAGAGTAGAGGCTGTGTTTACAAAAGTATATGTTTTAAATCGCTCCCACATTGTCGTTAATAACATTGATTTCTACCAATCTTTATCCCTTTGCAATCCTCACATACGAAAACTTGTGCAAGGTGTAGGGTTTCATTGCCAACGAATAAACCGAAGTCAAAACACTGAGGCTTTTTTGTATTACATGGATCCGTGGTCGTGGCGGGAATCTTTTTTTTTTCATTATTGCGGTAAATAGACAACAGTAAAAACTGTCAACATCATTTGTAAAAAATGAGCGTTCGCGCTGTCTTTATTATCTTTTATCTTTTTTTTTGTTTTTGAATCATTTCCTCGATTACTGCGTATTTGAGGTGTATCTTACGTGTAGGTTACCTACGCGAGATAAAATCATTATAGATGAGGTTGGTAAACAGATAATCTAGCCCACCTTGTGGTCATATATCCCATGTAAACAGGTAAGCTACCTGCAACTCTATTCGCCCTAGTGTTGTGTAAACAAGCCAGAACATAGGAAGAAGATTTAGTTTTCTGCTCCTGGAGATAGAGCTAGAGGGGAACCTGGGGAGAGCGACAAGTGTTGTGGTTAGGCTCTCGCAGGGAACAATACAATGGTAGGCCAAAGAGTTCCCTAAGGAGTTGACTTGCGTCAGTTATACAGATTGTATTCCGTTCCATTGAGGTGAGGAAGGATTCAGTGTCTTTCGTTATTGACTTGTGGTTCTGTTTCTGTCTTGTCTGTGCCGAGCTGCCTCTCTCAATGTAATTGTTCTGCTCTTACTTTTATCTCATCGATATTTTTCTGTTATTATGTCATCGTTCTATATATCTATTAACCAATCAATTCTGTTCATGTTTTATCTATCGATTTGGTTTTGTTTTCATAGACTATCTATCTATGTATCTTCTTCTTCTGCCGCTCTCTCTCTCTCTCTCTCTCTCTCTTTCTCTCTCTATATCTCTGTCATACGTTATAAGCTCACTCTCAGTCTAACTCATCTCTCGGGAAACAAAGCAAGAAACAAATCCACCTGGGGCTTGGGTATCATACAACGCATGCGCAGGCCACAAGTCAGGAAGTGACGACAACATGGGTAATTATTTCCACCTGACGTGTTTACCCAGACAGTGGACGGGCTGCTGCTGAGCTAGAGTGACTGCAGTCGGCTCACATTTCAAGGTGCTGACTAAAGAATGGACAACCGAGACTATATATGGCGGAAGGCTTTGTTAAGAAAAGGGAAGAAAAAAACGTTTCGTTTTCGAATATTTGTTTTTTCATTCCTTTTTTCATTAGTACATGTACATGAAGAGTCATGTTAAAGCTATAATTGTTTCAGTGGCAAGGCGGTGGGTATCGAAGTTACTATAAGTCGAATGTTAGAATTATACCAAATGCAGACATTTTGGGCATTTATTAAAGCCTACTTCTTCCCACAGCTAATTTTCACACCTTAAAATCTTTCAATCTTCTATAGTACTCTGTTGTTCTTGATTTAATGGCCCGCCCTCTGTCTCAATAGCTTTACGACTGGTTCGACTAAGTGAATTCAGTTTCCCTGTCCAAAGTACGGCTCATTTGGTCTCAATAAGTTGGGTAAAGAATTATAAAACAATAAAAATGACATTTACCATTTACTGTGATTTTAGATATTTACAAAAAACCTCGGTACGCTGTGACGTGTATTGATCTCTTTTTCGTTTCCCCTTTTTACTGAGGATGCCTGCTAGCTCTATCCCCTTTCTATCATTCTGCCAATATTCTTCCTAGAGGTGAACATTTCTAAGAGTATACACCTAAATAGAAGGTGATGATGGAGCTAGGGTAGAAAACAGCGAGCATTCAAGCGAAGTTCATATAACGTTAGACCTTTCGGGCTCACCTATACCCAGAGAATCGTGGCATCATTATCTGCAGTCTACTTTCTCATCTATATTTTCTATTGTAATAACGTACATAACTAGTGAGACTCATTTAATGAAAAGCTAATATTTCTCTGATCCCTCCCTATCTCTCTAGACCTTTCTAAGTCCCCTTTTGCTCATATTTTCTATCCCTTTCTCTTTTTAATTACATTTAAAATCTTCGGTTTGTATACATTTTTATCCTTTATATCTGTCAATCTACCTATTTGCCTTTCCATCTATGTAGCTCTCATTTTTGTTCCCCTGGATTACAGGTTATGTTGTTTTTAGCCCTCTTATCAACGCATTTCAGTGATAATCTATTGCTATTATTTCTTTTCAAATTGGTTCTGCTTCCGTGTTCATACGAGTTCTATAGAGCCTGGTTTATATTAGAGACGTCCTTCTTCTCTCTAGGTCGGATACTGACCAGAATAGACTAAGTAATATTCCATACCCTGCACTGGGTCACCCGGTACGTGATTTCATAATGCAATCAAGGGAAGAATGCAAGGTATAGTCCTCAGGCGGCTATGTTTTCTAACCATCGTCTCTTTCTATCTGACTCTCTCGGTCTGTCTGCCTCTCTCTCTCTCTCTCTCTCTCTCTCTCTCTCTTTGCTTTTCAATTTATATAGTTCCTTTGATTGTTTCAAGATATTTCATTATGTAATAATATCATGTTTATATTTAACGGCCAAATGAAAAAAGGCATTGTGACTAATTTGCTACCGTTGTAAAGTAAAATAAAATTCAATTCAATTCTCTTTCTCTCTCTCTCTCTTCTCTCACTCAATCCCTTTGTAGATTTCTTCCTCTTCTTCACCGACGAAATCGTTATCATCTGATCTCTTCCTGTATTTCTGTCTTAATTCTTTTAGTTATCTTTGACAGATGAGTTCATGTTGCTTGGTTTTAAATCATGGCATTATGTATTTATGTTATGCAACCATAAAGCAGGAAAGCACAGTTGGTAAGATGTTCAGTAAAACTCGACAATTCGGCAAATACTGTTATCGGTTCATTGTGTCAAGTAGAGTACATAACTGGAGGCAAATGAACTACACAGGAATCCACTTTAAGTCAACACCTTTAAGGGAGACTCTTGCAAAAAGTCAATTTTGTTTGTCAGTCCCATTTTGTATTCCTTTATATTTTTGTCATGGTTTAAGTCAACTCTTGCTTAAGTTTTCGGCCCCGAGGGGTTGACTTTATCAGGATTCCACTGTATACGCATTAAGTAACGGTAACATTTATGTAGTGAAGGGTTTGTAAAAGATGTATTTGTGTAACAGCGCTTAAGCTAAAAGCATGTTGTTTGTTTTTTCATTAATTAGCTCTGATTTTTGGAGTTGGTAATCATGGTCAAGGAGTGCTGGCGCTGGTTTGTTCTTTGACCGCTGTACACAACCTACATTGCACAGTAAAGTATGGTCTATACACCTGTTTCAAAGATTTTGATATCCATTTTAAGCCTGATTTATAGCGTTCAATTGCTGCTGTTATTTTGCCACAAGTTATTGCTACCTTTCCTGTTTTAACTTTGATTTCATCACCTAGTGAGTTAGATGGAAAGAATTTATTGTTAACTTATTTACAACATCAGTGAAGCTCACCACTTTCCTAATTAATTTTCTTTACCTTTTAAATTACTATTTATATTTCTCCATTATTCTAGTACAAGTATATCCTCCTTTCGTATTATGACGATCAGTAGAGAAAAAAATATAATTTAAGACGACAATAATATGTTTATCTATAGAAACTTAGAGACAATGTTAATGTTTTTAAAAACCCCACGACTTACCGCCGTCTACACACTACCTGACACTGTATTAATATTTATTGCGAGAATCATTTCGATGCCATTATGTTCTTCCTTTCATTGCCGTGGGTTTGAGTTGTGAGGATGTTGTCCTGATTCCATTGCTGAGTAGAGAGAAAATTTATTCGCCCCAAGAGCCCCCAAATTCGGCTGAGATCTTGACGTTAATGTGCCAAAAAAGTTTCCTGTGTACATTTTAAAGGAAGTAGACAGTGTTTACAGAACAAGGGTCGTGTTTAGAGAATCGTCAGCTGCTTGTTGTCAGAGCGGAAAGGGGTGGGGAGGGGGGGACTAGAGAGAATAATTATACTGCTGGCCCACATTGCAAGTGGCAGGGTGGGAAATACGCATGCCACATGGCATAGGGGGCTGCAGGATCAAAACGCCCTTGTTGGCTTGTTCTTTACATCAACACAGTGAGCTGGCTTCCATTTAAGCCATCGTAAGCTGCACCTTTCTTCCATTTTTTTTCTGAAGAGTTCCCTTGATCTCATTGCGAACTGTACCCAGAGCCATGGGTAAGTCAGGTCAGAGCTGTGCCCCTTGTGTTTGATAATAGAACTAAGTTCGCCAGGAGAGTGCTCCCTGCGCTCAATAATTTGCAAACTTTTCTCGATTACATTCTTTGTGGGTCATGGTGATAACAATAGGGCTTGGGAAAAATAAAAGGGAAAGGGTTGAGATATTTTGTACGAGTCAGGCGTTTTCGTCTGTCAAAAAACTTAACAGGGATGAGTTTCTATATTATATAGGTCTTAGGCTCCCAACTATTTTTAGCGTTACAAAACTCTAACGTCGTGTACGCACTGGTCCACCCACATTCGATTTACCTCGCTCGATTTGTTCACTACCTTCTTTCTTGGAGTAAGAAAAATTTTATATCTTCCGCTCACTAGTTCCTTATCTAAATTTTTTCATGAACAGTTCCCATTCATTTTGTAGTTCTGAAGGTGGAAAATCTGCTGTCGGTTTCAATGTTTAAAGTTTGTGTAAACACCTGGCTCCGTCTAACTTTACAACACGATACATTCTCATGAGCGTCTTGCTACAGGCGAAACTCTAGAGACGTCCATTCCTTGACAAATTTAAACTCTGCGTGACTAATACATTTCTTTGCAAATGAGCATCTCTTTATAACCTGCCCATCTCCCTCTATTTCTAACTGTCTGTGTGTGTGTGTGGTTTCTGCCTATCTATGAATACCTAAATAATATTATAAATGTGAATATAATAATGTATTTATATTGCACCAAGGTTATCGGATGCTTGAACGCGCTAAATATACAAGACTAACGGAATAACATGAAATTAACATTGACATTTTAGCAAAAGTACAAAATATTATTTTCAAAACTTGAAATAAATGCGTTTTCAATTTTTTTAAATTCTTAAGTTAAGTAAATCTGAAACAATTCCACAGCTTAGGGCCGCCTAGAGAGAAAGAGCCGTCACAGAAAAATACCTTTGGGATGGAATCAAAAGACAAAACTCGTTAAGAGATCTATGTATTTACATGTACTTGTGTACATTAGTATTAACGTAGGATGTAGTTTTTGTTGAAAGGAAGAAAGTGCTCAACAATTCTATTCAAAATAGAGTTGTGACTAAGTATTTGTTTTATTTTAAACTCTGCGTATCTACACATTTCATTTCTCTGTCTTTTTATCAATCTTTGAATATA
>BMAT01013609.1:111756-127030 GCA_019649035.1 Elysia marginata | reverse complement strand
TAATTGTCAGTGTTGTGCAGAGCTGCGTTCGGTGGTGCCACTGATATATTGGCAGTGTTGTTGAACATCAATTTTGTTGTCCAAGTCCGCCTGTCTGAACTCAGTATTAACTTCTCTTTCCATTTTACCCAAGGCTTTTTATTAGTTTATCTCTTGTCAGTGTAATATAAAATCTTAAACTCTCTAGACACTAGTTCCTCCAAGATAATAGGGAATTTAGACTTTCAATTTACTTGTTTCGCTTTTACTCGAATGTTGAATATAGTGAATGATTAATACAAGAAAAATAAGGGCCTATAAGGCTCGGTAAGCAACAGAGAGTTAAGTTTAGAAGGAAAAAAAGTATAAAAGGTGAGAAAGAGAAAATAGTGAGAGAGGGGGAGTGAGTGCCGAGAGAATAAGAGAGGGCGTAGTTTTCCTACTCAACAGACAAAATGCAGTTTAGTTCACTGCTGAGTTGTTATAGGCTGGTCATTAACTCAAAGTACAAATTGCATAAAGAGTGATAGATATTTTTATTTCAAGGAAATTCTCAAAGTCTGTGAGATCATTATTTTTTATTGCAAAATCACAAAAGGGTTAAGGGATGTATTTCATATCTTTATACAAACTCAGACGCTTTTGATTATTAAATTATTTTCTCCCAAGCTTCATGGTATACACTACTTCTGAGTCTGACTCAGGGCTTTACAACAGCGGAGTTTGAGTAAACTATACATGTACGGAAAACTTGCTAGTAACCACCAGGGTTAGGCGATTTGGGTGAGGGAAGATCCAAGGCTTATGCATGTCTCGGGTTACTGGCGCATGATTAACCTGAAAGCTTAGGGGATTCGTGGGTTGACGGCGGGGGGAGTTCTACAACAACATAATACAGTACAGACATGTACTGGTAGCAACAGAAGACGGTTTCGCCCTGGGACTAATAAATCATTCCTCATTATTTTCAATATAGAAAAATCGTGTTTTTAAGCGCAATTAAATTTTTTTTTTGGAGGCGTGTTGGTTCTATTGCAATTATTTTAATATCGAACTTATTTCGGTTTGTTTGCTGATTGTTGCCTTTGCTTTTGTGTCCAGTATTAGTACAGGTTTCATATTCGTACTTGCATGATAGTAAAATGTATATTTGCCTGATATCTTTAACATCGATAACAAAATTATAGAATTTCAAGGCTAGAATTCAGCGTACAGTTTGATTAGTAAAATTATCAAACAAACTCTTATTAGAGCATGAAAATTGTCATTATAAGCGTAAAAGACGGAACCGGTTTTTATTCATTGCTATTTTGTTTGGGTGATGATGTCGTTGCTTTTTTTCTTTGTTGTTTGTTTGCCATATCATATTAAAATTTAAAGAAACTAAACGCAAAAAAGGTTGCAACATAGTAAGAGAAAACTACAAATGTATTTCTAGTATGGTGCCTTGAAATTTAAGAGGGACACTCCTAAATACTCTTTGATCTTTGTGAATGATTATTCTATATTTCAGAATTTCCCTTTCCTTAAGACGTAGCACACTGGGTTTGTCAGGGCTGTCTGAAACTCACCAGCTAATGTGAACAGAATGGAATACCCAGAGAGTTTCTGGCTGCATGCCACAGTAGATGTTAGATAAAAGAAACTTATGTTAACGTGATTTTGACCAAGTTCATGTAAAAAAATTTCGCTAACGTTTAATGTTTTCGTTGCGGTAATAAGTGCGTATATTGCATCACTCTGCCGGTGAGATTTTCCCAGGTTCCTTAAGTTGAAGCCCGCCATTTACTTACTCAAGAAAACATAGAAATGCTTGTCCATTGACGGAGCAGCCATGTAGAAACAAAGTTGGCCCCACTGCGCTAAACCAACATGAAAGAGGTGATTTCCACTTAGGTTTAACGCAATGTCCGACCATAAGGGGCACACAACTGTGTAATGCAATTAGGCTGGAGTTACCTGTTATTTCCTCATGATTCCAGACAGGAAAACCTCTTTCTATCCACACCCTTAGTCATAACAGTGAAACGTAGACTACACTCATTTGCGGTTTCTGCGTTGCCCGACATTCCCCACGACATTTTAGGTTTCTTGAGTAAAGTTTAGTTATTTTATTTTTATCTTGATCTTACCGAGAGATATTTTCAGAGATTAAAAGTTAGTGAAATTACTGCAAGAGGTCAGATTAAGAGTTTTGATGGTGTAACGTTTCAAATTAAAGCTAGAAGGGAAAAGTATGCGGCCTGAGGATTGGTAGGATATCTGTTTGCTTATGGTTAAAGCTGGGAAATAAGATACCAGCGGTATTCTGACATGAACTTTGACTCACCGCCATGATGGTTTACTTAAAAGCATCAGTGCCGTAACGTGGAGTTAATCCCTAACTGTCCTTCTTGCTTGATTGTGTTTTTAGCATTAGTTAATCCTTTTGCCTTCTTTCTTTTGTCGTGCATGCACGATTCATAAAAATGAACTATGTCTATTATTAGCCTAAGCGAGTTGGTCCTGTTCCGTCGGACAAACAATTCCTTTTTAAAAATAAAGAGCGTTTTTTTTTACATAGCATTTATCCACTAATCTGCTCTAAGCGCTTTACATGGGTTCCCCGACAGGCTATTACCTAACGAAGTACCTTCTGGACTCAGAGAGGAGCAGCAAGTGAAGCGCATCACTCTAGCATTCTGACGAGTTCTTTCTCTGCCTATAGTCGGGTACTCCTTTAACGCTTCAGTGAGGCGAAGAAATGTGTGTAAATAGCCTTTCTCAATGACTAAACGTCGACCTGACGAAAGCACGACTCAAACCCCTGACATCTCGGTCCGGAAGACGATCGTCTACCACTAGACCACGTCGCCACACTTAACATTCTCTTAAATCAGTCTTACTATTTTCTTTATTACCTCGAAACCAACTTCAGTCTTTTACGGCCTTTTTATCTCCAATGTAGATTCTGAGAACCTACAGATTTGGTTTACCTAAATAGAATAGGATTTTGACAGTTTTCCTAAATTTTCATGGCAGTTGGTTTTTTTTTCTGTCTGTCTGTCTGTCTCCGTCTCTGTCTCTGTCTCTCTCTGTCTCTGTCTCTCTCTCTCTCTCTCTCTCTCTCTCTCTATCTCTATCTATCTATCTATCTATCTCTGTTACACATAGACGATGTAAGCGCGCGTAAGAGATGGACAGGCATGGCCGTTATGTCGACATGGGCTACAAACAGAGGAAGTAGCACGTGTAATGGCATGACCGGTTGTGGAACAATGTACGTTTGCTAACAAGGTCAGAGAGTGAGGGAAGTAGAGAGAAGGTGTAGAGTCAGATGGAGAGCGAGAGACGTGAAGAAAGATTGAAAGCTTAACAGTAAGAGAAACAGTTACTGCAAGCGAGCTGAGAGGGAGAATAAGAAACCTTGAGAAAAAATGACAGAAAGGGAAAGAGAGAATCAGTGAAATGAGAAGCATAAATCCAAAGACATAAATGTGAGATATAGGAAGAGAGAGAGAGAGAGAGAGAGAGAGAGAGAGAGAGACTATTCTATATCGCGGTACTCAACTACATTATATTTGGGAGTCTGTACTTGTGGTGTAGGCCTAAGCATGGCCAACTAGCAATCAGATGGCCTACACATAACGTCATTTTAAATTGAACGTTAAATATGAAAGCTTAATTCATTTAAAAGGTGTCATTTTTTCACCGCTATTTGTTGGTAATTCAAGCCACATGTTTTTAAACTAATTTTCTTCATTTTTCACTCTTCACCGCTAACGATCTTTCCGAGAATTCAAGCTGATCAATTAGTTTTATCTACATCTTATTTCATCACGATCAAGTTGTTTTAACTTGCAAGCGCCAAAAACTGCCGCGCTGCTTTGGTTAACTAAACTCGCCTGTGCTATTTTGAATCAGCTTGTGTCTCCTTAAAGACTGCAAAAATATAAAAATACGTGAAGGAATCAGTTTAACAGTTTTTCATTGCCTGCTTCTTTTCGTAAATATTAAAAAAAAATAAAAAAACGTTTATTCCATGCGGTAGCCTAATTAGCCCATGTCAAATTTAGAGTGAACTTTATTGTAACTTCAGACAGAGAAATAATAGGGTTCAATGTTTAAATGACATTTTATGCAATTAGAGCGATTTATTTCATAATTGTGGTAGCGTTGATTCGGCCCCGAATATCTTGTTATTTCCAGAAACTGAAGTCATTTTATTTCTTAGTTCCCAAAAGTCTGTTATTAAAGGATTAACCTACTTGACTAATACATTCGCTTTGAGACGAAAAGTACCTCTTCTGATTTTGAGTTTCATTGCATGTTCAAAACTGCACTGTTTTCTCTTTAACGAAAATGTCTCAACTTGAAAATACTGTAATTAATCAGGAAGTGCAGACAGTGGTGTCTCAACGAGGTTATGTTTGTTCAGAGATACGAATAAGCCCAAGTACCATTCTACTTCAATTACCTCTTCAGTGAGCGTTATCGAGAAATGCCGTTCAGGACAATTAGTTATAATAATCATACAGGCCACTTAGTATTCGTACACTACAAACTGAGACATGGAAAGAGCAAGAACGTGCCCGAAACCGCATAAAATCTAATTCATCGCTAAATTTCTCTTTCTTAAAGCTGACAAACGACTGAGTTCTACTATTATGTAAATTGTTCAAAACATACGCCTTTACGTGATATTTTCAGTTACACGTATCATTTCAAGCGAAATTTAAGTAAGATATAACTGTTTTTATGTGCATCGTGCACATGTAAGAAATGAGCAAAACGTTATCTTCCATAAGGTTGAACTGTTCAGCGTAATTTTGTCTGGTTTGCATCGGAAGTGCTGAGTCTGCCAGGAGCATATTTACTGCAATATTTGTACAAGGACAACCGCTAAAAGATAGCCACAAAATCCTTAAAAGTTTAAAGCTGTCTTACTCAACTTTGGAGAGCCTGTGTCTTGTTTTCTACAAAAATAGAAGTCATTTACTCAATGTTAACGGATCGGGGAGGAATACATTTATTGCTCCAAACATCTTAGGACAATTTCCTTTCTACAAAAATAAATATGTTACGGATAGATAAATAAAAGCTGTACTTGAAAATAATTAAAGTTTTTAATACTTTTGCCTTGGTTTCAAAGATGCTATTTTAATTAAATAACTGCAAATATGCGAGGTTCATTTGAAATTGAAGTTGTTGTGTGGAAACGACTTAGGGTAGGAAGATAGCTTTCATGTCTATATAATTTTAAAAATGGTTTCTGCAGTTTCAATTGCTTAACGCTAATTACTTCTTCTTTATACTTAACAATTAAAGGAAGTATAGCCTCCGTTGTTTTGGCATGAAATAGAATTTTATTATTGAATAGTTGTAGAAAATTCAAGGATATTAAATTCCGAGTAAATTAACATGTGAAGGTAAGAAAGCCAACTTTGCATGAAAAGAATGTATTGGCCACACTATTATGGCAAGGAAAAATTAAACAAGGAATGAATTCGTATGCAAATAAGAGAGCAGTTGCGGATATAAACGGCCTAACAAAACTACGGTGTAAATTTAATTTATTTCCAGAGCTTACAAAACTTGTGGAAACAATCAATTTAAAACGCAGTCCTTGCCTGTTGAATGATATACTCGATTTCCAAACTTTTTTTTATATTGTAAAAACACAGACATGTTTCTCCATTTCCCTCCCCATCCCTTCATCTCTCTTTTACTATACTGTCCATGCTCTTGCAAACTTTTATTTTGTCTTTTTTCTTTTTATTACTCCTGTACTTTGTTTCCTTTAACCCTCTGCCAATTTTCTTTCTCTCCCTATATCAGTCGAACTTTTAAAACCACAGATATTATCTGTTTCTGTTTTAGACGCCAATTCATTTCTGTCTAGTTTTCTATATAAGTTCTCTCTGACTCTTCTTTACACTCGCGCACTCTCATTACAGGGACTCTGTAACGAATACCTTTATTTTGTAAGGACTTGTTCAAGATCATAACCACGGCATTGTGAGACAGGGGTGAAAAGAAATTACGACCAAGTTACTGCCCTTTCCCATGAGCGGAAGTGCTCATGCGCACATGCACAGCGTCAAGGCAAGCCCTAACAAACCAGGTTTGACAAGGGAATGCCGCCAGTTAATGCACGTGCCTACCTGAGCTAAACAAAGCCCTGGAGCGCAGCGTGAGCTACATTACTACATTTCTTGACAAGAGACGGAGACTTGCAAGTTTACCTGTATTGTCCCAGGCTGTAAAAGAAGATTGAACAGGCACCCGGAGACATTGAAGGTGTTCTGGAGGTTTTTTTATTATTATCAAGAACAAACCATCCTCGCAGAGATCTTTTAATCAGCCCGTTTTTAAGTGCAGCTTTTAAACATATCTTTCTTGTGAACTGCCATTGCAACTAAGCTTAAACTAAATTCGAAAAACAAAAATACCCTAGTCGAACGAGTTTTATTTTCTGTCAGATTAATATATGTCAGGTGATTTTTAACTAGCTTTAGACTTGAATATTTAAATACCTAATTTAAATCTTTTGTATGTAGGATAACTTAAAAACGTTTAATCTGCCTTCCTAAGTTAGATGTTACGGTATGGAGAATCTAATACAAATTAACTTGGTTAAGTGATTTACCTTAATTAAGTAATTTCCTTTTAATATCTCGCACTGGCTTTACTGATCACTACAGTCGAACCTGGCTGAGATTGAGGCCGACTTAAGTAAAAAGCTGGGTTGAATTCATGTTAAAACAATAAATAGAGGCTCGTATTCCGTACTTACATCTCCAAAGTCCAACTTGCACTTAAGGGTATAGATTTGAGGATGACCGATCCGGTTTATCGTAGGTGACATCTGTCAAAACTCAGCTAAACTGCTGAATCAGACAGGCCAAATGAAATGTGGCAAGGCCCGCTGAGACGGTGGACTAGGAGTGTGGCAGAGGACTCTTCTACAATCTCGTGTTGTCTGCTCCGTCTACTCACACGTTTTCATTCTTGACTGTGAGCATGGCCCACTACAATTTATAAGGAAGAATAATTATGGTTGGGTCTGGGTTTGAGGATATATAAAGGCTTACATAATTGAAGATAAGAGCCATAGACGCAGCGTGACAGTTCTAGCAGTCAGAGCAGCTCATTTCATGGTCTGACTACACTGCTTAAGGTTGGCATCGAGGTGGAGAACGCATCAGTGTCATCGCGGCGTGCATTGGCAACAAGGCATCTTGCAGAGGGAAAAAAGTGTGAATCTAAAAATGTTAGTGTACAAGAGGAACATCTTCCTCTAAGCTGTTTTTAATTAGGTTGGTACTGAAAAGATCAAAAAGAGAGTCATAATAACATCAGAGATAGTCATGGCTAATTAAAACCATAACAATCTTAACTTTCACCACCCTATATCATCATCGCCACAAGTAGTATTACTGTTATCATTTTCATCATCAAAACGACTTTCTTCAAATCGAGTCATCTAATTACAATAAGGGCAAGCGTTATTCCGTCCATGTTAACTTACAGTATAGTTTAATCCACCGAAAACTACATACCTTAAACCTGTCGACCATTTCTTTAAGACTTTAGTCCGCTATCGTCGTCACCATCAAAAAACAGCACCATTTACAACTATCATCATCATCATTATCATCATCACCATCATCTTCATTATCGTCATCATCATCATCATCATCATCACCATCATTGACATCTTCATTTATTTCTCCCTCGATGTTTGTTGTTGTGATTGTCTTCTGAGCTAAGCCCATAAGATTAACATTATGAACCCAATTCTGCTCTTGTCTTTCGTAAACTCACTTTCTTTCAAAAGAGATTGCCCGTGACAAACGAGCTGTTTCATTGCCAATAGCCTGTAACTAAATTCGTTTTTTAATCCAAATCCCCCGGAATCCTGTTATGAATTTTGTCTCATATATAAATATTTTCCAGTAGTTTGTACAAATAACTTATACCAATAAACCGTTGTAAAGCATTATGATCAATACAAGTTTGAAACAAGTTTCAGAAGATAAAAACTATACCTTTTGAATAAAGGTTACTGAATCCTTCTAGATTCACAAAGTTCATTTTTTGTGTTTTTGTGTGTAACATATCAGGAATAAAAAATAATACGTGTAGCTCTGTGATACTCCTCAAATCTGAAAGACAAAGAAGTTGTGCCAGTACTCTTTGGCTAAAGTTAAAACTTAAGACGTTTATGCATACCGGGTGTTTGTGTCAACGCTAGGTATAAAAATAAAAGTATGGTAAAGTACATTTACCTTCATGATAATAATCGTAACTGAGATATGTATAAATTACTCTAGTGAAGTCAACGGCATCTGTTCTTCCTTTTTACATAATTTTAATGTCACAATAAAATCTTATCATTTCTGTATTTCACACCAGATATGACTTTATTGTTGGTTCTCCTTCTGGCTGTGTCAGTCTCTGGACAGTACAGAGGTAAGTGGGCGTTTCTGCGTTAATGAGCTAAATTCCTCTATTTACCTATCTGTGTATCTATCGATCTATCTCTCTTTTCCCCTTCCCACTCTCACCCTATTTCTTTTACTCTCGTTCTATTTTTTTTCTTTCTTCTTCATATTATCTCTTTGTGTCTCACTGAATTTTAAACCATTCTTTTAAAAAAAAAGAGAAAAAAACAATTGAAAGACTAATCTTAGTATGTGGATGTATAATAACTAGCTCTCTTGCAACAGGTATAAGAAGTTAAGTAGATTAAGTTGGTTTAGTGTCCAGAGCTGTTCAATCATAAATAACCTAAAAACTAGTACCGGAACTGGCTCTATATCTCGAGAGTCTCTGTCGCGAGTCGCTAACACAACGGTGCATGCTATACAACATTTAGTTTGTTGGTTTTGTTTGTTCTTGTCTATTTTTGGAATTTGTTAAAACATAAAAACATTGAGCTATTTTGATTTTCATTATATGCATTTGTTTTGAATAAAATGAAACTTAGAAAGGCCAAAATATTGATAAAAATTGAAATGTTTTTCCGTAAAAAGGCGACTTTTTCTTGATTCACCGTTTCAGTGTGAGGTCAGGTTTTGAATACTTTTACATAGCCCAGATAATACAGACAACGTACGCTTTGTTTTAACCTTTTTAAGTGGCCTTGATTAGGTCCTCGACGAAAAGTCTCTTACAATTACTATAGCCAGTTCGTTAGTCACGGGCCCACGAGCTTCCCCATCAAAACGGAGAAAGGTAAAGTGAAGTGGCTTGGAAGGAGCGAAACAAGCTTCTAGAAAGGAAAGCGTCCCACAGCTTATGGACCTTGCTGAGGTGGAGCGGCAAGTTTCCATAAGGTTATGAGTGCATGCCTTTCACAGGGTACGGGAGTACAAGAAACACTCGAAGTATCAGAGTGCTTGCCCTTGGCACATGCGATAGGCTAAAGAGCCTTGGGGAAAGTTAGAGAGCACTCACCACGGGGGTTGCCATTTTGTGATACCCATCCATTATTTTGGCCGCGGCAGACAGCAAGACATCATGGTCGACTGGGCGGTATGGATGTGCTGCTCTTATGAAGCTTCTCTAGATTTTCGTCCATAACATGTCACCGTTTATGCGTGTCGATGGCCGACGTTGAATTTTTCTGTTTTGTATTCAAATGATGTTTTAAAAAAGTATTTGTTACAACATAATTGTTAAAAGAAAAACAAGCACTAACATAATATGAAAACCTGAAACCTACGCAGTATAATGAGGATTTATAAGTCATTATGATATAACCGTAAGTTTTTCTCAATGTTTGAAACTAACGCCAACTTTGCTGTGTGGTTTCCTCGGACTTAATCTCAAGAAGAGACAAAACCGTACACATGCATTCATTTCTAAATGAAAGCGATAAGGCCGGCGGAAATGTGGTAGCTAGTTAAGAGAGCGTCTACACGATGCCTACATGAATTAGAGGAAAACACAAGTCATGCATTCTATGCGGCTCGTTCATTCCTAGTCTTGTCTCGCTCTCACTGCTAATCATGGGGTAATCCTTTTGACTTGAGTACAACAAGACAGGGTTAGGGGTGGGTAGGCTGGCTCTTATGTGCAAAATGTCTTATTAGAATGAAAAACAAGGTATCTCGAGTGGATAGTTGATGTAGTGTATAATACAGTGTACATTGTTTCTTAATATTTGAAAAAGCTTCCCAAACTAATTCAAGAAATTGAGGCCTAAGTTCTAAGGAAGGCGTCATATTTATAAAAGGAGCACAAATACAGTAGGTATGTTTTTTTTTTTTTACTTTTTGATCTTCTGATAAAAGGCAGCTTGAAGTGTCTAAAGTTTTGTTTATTGCGATAAATAATTGAAAACTTAGCCGTAATCTCTCTTGCATGCATAGGAAAATCGTGATTTTCAAAAGACATTCGTGAGATAAGGTCTTTGTCGTGAGAAAGAAGACAATTGCTCTTATATGAAATCAATTACTCTCTCGAGAGTTGCGGGAGTATAAATTATAGGTGTGCTATATTCCACTGTAAGTACCAAGTCATGAGATTCTCCAAAGCAACTGTTGCCCGCCCCAAAATGTATGAAAGTTCAAATTTTACCTCAATATATTTTCCGCTTATCTATTTTACCCTAAATATCCAGAAAGTTCTCAATATGAAAGTTCGGTTCCAAATGTTGTAAAATGTTAAATCCAGCTTCTCAATCAACACATAGCTGCGATTTGGTTGCATTGTATTGCGGGTATTGGGGTTGAGTATTTTATACAACATTAGCCTTGCAAAGGGATATCAAAGGTTAGGTGTTTTAGAGTTATATGACAATTAATTTTTGTCCGAAATAAGTCTCGTTGTCTCCTTTCTGGAGAAAATGCACGTAAAGCTTAAATAAGAACACCTTCATTGAAAGATCACCATTTTCCATACACTGTTCATTTTTTTGGCCAAACTCTTCACTTGACAGCTTTGCCATTGAACAAGCTTTACCTTGAAGAAAACTATAGGTTAAGAGCTTGCAAAAGCCGGGCAGCGGCGGCATGCTTAGGTTTCGGGTACTTATTAATAAACATAACAAATCCATATCTCTGCAGCTCTTCAGGGTTGCCTCACCTCAAACGTGATTGGCCACGAAGATAAAGGTCTGCTTGAGAGGTTTATTCTAGACAGAGCACCCAGTTCAAACATTCCTCTTTGCCCTCTACATAGTTTAAGCTTGTACAGACAAGCGCAGAGCTACTGGAAGAGGGCAGGTGTCAAACGTGACCAATCAAATAATCAGAACGTGGGGGTATGGTTAGGTGCCAGTAAAAAGTCGTCGACCTTGAGTCTGACAGATCTAACGTCTTTGAAGTTGTTAAAGAGAGATGTGCTTTCTATCAAACGCAAAACTTGGAAAAACGCATACGCGAGCTTTGCATTATAATAGACATGTAGAAAAATCTTCACAGTAGAGAAATTGTGAAGAAGATTTTAAGAAGATTTAAATAATTAACCAAGTTAGAAGCAATAAAATTGAAAGAATTTCATGGACTTTTTTTTACTTAAATGTTGAAGATTATTTAGAAATTTAATCTGTGCTTTTACTCCACTTCGTTTGTTTACGGATCTAAGTTAAAACAAAATCCATAGCTGAAATGAATATTGTACATTTTCGTTTTTCTTACTTCCATCTCATCACAGTTTACGCAATAAATGATTAAGTCTTCGGATCGTCTGACACTGCAATGTACATGTAACGGCTTTTAAAAACGTAAGTAAAGCTGAAATAAAATTCGCTGACAAATCTCAGAGAACTAAAACACCGTCAAGAGACATATAAACCTGCTACTGTTGTGAGAGTAACGTGATAAGTATCTTACTTTATTTCTACAACAAATGTTAGACACAGTCACATACACCTCGATGCAAGGATGAAAAGAGGCGGAGCATTGTTAACAAGAGGTCTAATGTTTGCTCTGAGCAGGGAAATTGATACAGCAGCGGATTTACCTTTACGTTCAATTCATTTTTTCCAGTTGATTCAGTGAGACTTAGATTACCTGGAATAAACAAAATCAACAGTTTTCGAGTTACAAGAAGGCCATATGATTCTGTAAGATTGATTCTGGCAGATGATGAGCGCTCTCTAAATTTATTGTTGCGTTCATCACGTCAAGTTTTGAGATAAAAGGTTTTTTTGGATTTTTTTTGTATAACGTTTTTCATATTTTGATTATCCAAGCTTGTTGTCATAAGAAATGGTTGCCAGTAATTTCGAGTCGTATAGCTTGTCGGTA
This sequence comes from Elysia marginata, assembly GCA_019649035.1. Classification (NCBI taxonomy): domain Eukaryota; kingdom Metazoa; phylum Mollusca; class Gastropoda; family Plakobranchidae; genus Elysia; species Elysia marginata. The sequence continues at coordinate 114,812 of BMAT01013609.1, read as the reverse complement.
TAAACACATTTACGGCATGCAGATTGACTATATACCTCAACATCGATTTTGATTTCATATTCGTACATAGAGGGAGTAATTGAATCTCACAAACGTTACACCTTATAATTCTTATTTTCAGTTTAGCAGTAGTGGTTTTGAGGTGAGAGGAGATCTAATTTTAAGCTCTCATGAAAACATGGTATCTGTGTGACAATTGAAGTTTTCAGCTTTTGAGCATCAAAATGTTAAGTGCAAATCCAAAGTCTGACTTCTTCTGGTCAAACATAAAGTAAAACTTGAAAATCTAGGCAATAATGTAATCAGACATTCGTTATAATATTTAAGAAAATTATTATTATCTCTCTGTAAGGGAACTTATGACTACAGTAACTTCCTCTACAAAAAGCTGAGCAAAAGTTGGCGAGAAATTATCAATAGTATTCGAGATAGGCGTTTCATTATTGTGCCTGTCTGGTAAAAAAGGGCCGAATAAAGAGAGAATAGAATGATCATATAGAGCTAAAAACAGGAGTATTTGTATCTTGAAGACACGCTTATGTATCCCGATTGATAGAAGCAGGTGAGGAGGTAGATTGTTGCAGATGAAAAATGAAAGTCTGGATTGGAGCCGATGAAAGTTGATGTGAGCAGATTTTGTTTGTCTTATATGTTACTTTGGAAAATAATACGGCCGGTGTGGTAGGATGATGTTACTTGATTTTTTTAACAAAGAGAAGCAGCCAGGCAGAGAAAAAACCATAATAAATGCATAAACTTCGGTATTTATCCTTTTTGCCCCGCCTCCACCCCCATCTCTCTCAATCTCTCTCTCTTTTTCTCGCTCTCTTTCTCTCTCTCCTCCCTCTCTCTCTCTTTCTCTGTCTCTCTCTCTTTCTCTGTCTCTCTCTCTCTCTCTCTCTCTCTATCTATCTATCTAGTGTGTATCTATCTAGTTAGCTAGCTAGCTAGTTATCTCTTACTCTTTTCAAAAACTTTACAAAGTATTTCACCTAGGGTGATCTCAATTTTTTTTATCTCATGGCCCCCCCCCCCCNNAGAGAGAGAGAGTTGTGAGCCTTATCCCGAGGCTTACCTCGATAAAAAGGGATAATTCAGGCAGAGGTTGAATGGTAAAGACGGAAAAATAGATTTCATTTGTGTGTATTATAAATGACATAAAATAAAAACTCAAGAGAGACAGAGACAAGTAGAAACAAAAGAATATCTTGGTAGACATTAAGAGCGAGAGTGGTAATATTATGAATGAATACAAAAGAAAGATTGGTGGAAACATATGAAGAGACAGTAGCGCTAAGTTAATGAAAGAAAAGGGGTAAATGTATGTACGTATATATGACAGAAAGCGGAGAGAAGAAAGAAGGAACATGACGATGCCGAACTATGCTTAAAATAATGGAAATTTGGAATAAAATAACAATACCATTTGGTGTTTCCAAACTGTTCTTGCATATTATTATATCGTCGGCTGGAAACGGCAAGAATAAAACAGGAAAAGAGTGTTTCAAATTTTACTTGAAGAATGAGAGCTCATGGGAACAAAACATTTTAAATACACGACTTAAAACTGACACGCGTATTAGAGGATGGAGCAAGTTAAAGACAAGCAAGTGGGTTTGGGGTGAGTAATGACGACACTTGAAGTGAGCAGGCCGCCCTGTCAATGGTCTGCCAGACCCGCGGCTCTGAGAGTACTCACCTAAACATCATTAGCTGCTGGTGTTGCCGCGCGAGAGGAGCGCTCACTCGAGGTGCTTGGCGTGGGCGTTATCATCTGGCTGGATCTGTAACAGTCACGGCACGCCTGTCTCTACACGACCTGGCATGCGCCCGTTATTGTGCCGAGACGTGCACCCTCTGATCCTAAACTATCCCAGACCTACCTAGATCTGCCTTCTTTCTTATTAAAATGTCTCATCGTTTACTCCACGTTTCCTGTTTCCTTTTTTTACTTCTAAAACCGCATAACAATGTACAGGGTTCGGAAAAAATGTTTTTAAGACATTTCATGACCTTTTTTCGTTCAGTTTGGAGATCTTACTGAGAAACTTCTGAAAGCAATCGAAGTGCCTTTAATTTTTTTCTACTCTCTTTGAATCATTACTTGCAAATCATTACACAAAACTAAGTTATTGGAACATTTAGTGCATATGCCTCATGTTTTCTCATTACATATTCTTCAAGGAAGTTTCTAAAAGCTCCAGTTTGTAGGCTACTTAGATTCAGGCACCTATACATATATATGTTCTCCAGAAATATTCACACCCACCCCCACCCCCTAAATAGGGTCTAGTGGTATTCTCCTAAACGTGAATACAGACATTCTAAATCCAATCCACCATGTTTCAAATCATGCAAAAAATCTGTACATGAAACTTAGATTTCGGAAGTTTTCTTTATGTATTTGGTACACCAAAAGTTAAATTATAGATAAGGACTAGGATGTGAAATATAAGATGCATTTTTTTTTCAAACAAACCCTTACATTTTCATCTTGTTTTGATTGAAGAGTTCTGGAAGGCACATAGCCATAATTGTGTCAAAGTATATGATCATAGTCTCCAAATGGAGGGTACCTGGTCTAGATCTGTTATTATTTTGAAAGTCACATTTCATATTTAGCTCTGTTACAACGTACGTTTCTCTTTACCAATACATGTACAATCATTATAATAAAACATCACTTTTTATTTGCAAATTCTTGTTCACTCTTTTTCAAGGCCATAAAGTCTTTGACGTCATCGTTCAATTTTTACAAAATGCAGGAGGATTGATGTATATGCTGGATTTTAATTTTCGAATAAATAGGTTCACTTTATGTCACTATAGAATTTTGAATGCGTTAGTTTGTGAAGCAATTAGTTCCTCTTTAGGTGATGTGTCCCGTCTAATTGGGAGACAACTGAAGTCAAGTTAGTCTTCTTGGCAGGGCAGGAGCCAACAGGATGATGTCTCTAACTTTTCCAACGTCGGTATGGGTTTCCGGTTCTCAACTAAAAAAGCCTTGTAGTTTTCATAGAGTCCATTAACATAGATATCCTAAAGACGTAAATGCT
>BMAT01013609.1:83818-94611 GCA_019649035.1 Elysia marginata | reverse complement strand
CGCTCTCTTTATAATAGGGAAACGTTGGTGGTTTTCTTTCAAACATTGCTAAAGCACATAGGTTTACTAGAATGAAGAGATGAAAACCATAGAGTTCTGAGCTTCTAAATCTTACCTGAAACAATTGCTGTATTTCATAAAGCAAGATCACGCTCACGTGCACACATGGTACTTGTTGTTGTTTTGTCTCTCTAACTATCCCTGCTTCGTCAGTTCACACAACACGAAAGATTCCAACAGGGGCAGCCTGATGGAGTCAAGCTGTGAAAATTTAATCTTAGGGCGGATTGTACACCTGACTACATTAATTTACCCTACAGCAGCTTTTTAAGGAGCAGGGAAAGTTTCTTTGATTTTTGCACTACTTAAACTCTCTTTTTACTTCCTCTCTTCTTCTCCTTCTTTTTTCTTGTTGTTCTTGTCCTTGTTAATATTTTTATATCATTAATATCATTATCATTATTATTTTATTAAAATTATTGTTATTATAATGATTATTATAACTATTTGTATTCTCTTTTTTCTTCTCTTTCTCTCTCTCTTCTTTTCTCTTTCTCCGTCTCTCTCTCTCTCTCTCTCTCTCTCTCTCTCTCTTTTTTTTAAACTGAATCTTCCCCTTTTCCTAAAAACTTTCTCTATCATTACATGTATTACCTTCCCCCACCTATTTTTGTCGCAAAATGAACCGCTTTATGCTCGTACATTAAATTACTTTCCTTTTATTATCTTTACACCTTTCAGCCTGTGTTTTCTTACTCTATTCGCACACAAGTTTTTCTTAGGGACACGTTTTACATACTTCTTGGCCTTATCCTAATTACTTTTCTGGTTTTTTCATTAAATTTATACGTCCTTTTAAATTCAAAAAAATATTTCTGACCATTACTATAGTAAACGAAACTTACTCAAATCTAGGAAAGAAGCGTAATCGAATCCCAATCATTCGTAATCCTATTCACTCGCGTAGATAATTATGCCCAATGAAGTGCTTGCCACCTTCGTGACCTCACTAAGAAAGAGGTCATGAACTTAGTGTGTGGAATCCCACCGGTGGTAAACTGTGCCAGATTCAGCATGAAATAGATCTGGAACCAAGAGGGTCTTTCTTCACTGTTTTGCCTCACGCATCTACCTCAGCAAAGATTTGAAAAAAATGGACTTTGTCTGCTTGCGTGATAGTGACTCTGACTTAACGCCTCCATTAGAAAGCTGCTAAAAACTTGCCGGCTTGGCTTTTGATTTGTTGACGTGCGTGTCATCAACGAGCCAAGATCGGTGCTTTGACCTTTGAGAGGAGGCCTTCGATGACTACTTCTGAGCGCAAAGGTGATCGTGTGGGATAGACTTGGGGATGTAAACAGCAGGAACGCTTAAGGTTAATGGATGAAAAACACTGATCTATAGGTAAAGCTAAGCCAATGAGTTAATGATAAAATCATGGGGATTTTCACAAGTAAAAGCTTAAAGACAGAAATGAAAAGATTTTACAGATTACTTACACTCAACAGTCTGTGACAAAACTTAGATTTTGCTTTTAAAGAAAGAGATGCCTGCACAAGTTTCTGTTGCAGAAAACGGGTCTTACCATCATAAAATAAATGTGGTATTTGATTTTAATTTATTGCACTTTTCTTACTATCTTTGTGCTGAGGTAACTAACTTGCATGAGGTAACTAACTTGCATGATTTTCTCTTTTTCTGAAATTTTTTTATACCTCTCTATAGCCAGACACGTAATTACCACCATTTATGATTTGATATTCTCAAAAATAGATTATAGGTTGAAACAAACTATGAAGGTAATGCTATTGCAGCTATTATAGCGTCTATTTTAAAAGTGCATGATTTTTAAGAGGGTCGGGCGGAGGGAGGAACTTTGTCACAGGTATTTTTCTATAGTGTTAATTATATTAAAGCTTTGTATTGAAAAGGTCGGTTGGCATTTTGCAACTATCAATAATGGTTGCGCTTTCAAAAGAGAACAAAAATTTACTTCTATTATTTACTTCGTCATTTAGGTACATAAATGTTACCCAAATAATTTTACAATCTTTTGTACCAAAAGCAAAATACTTATTAGTTTTGAAAATGCTCTTCTAACTTAAATAAAGCCCACAGAGAAGAAGATCCAAAAGACACTGTGGGCTGTTAGCGTGTGTTAATGGTGTGGCACTAATGACTAAGTAATACACACAGTGTAAAATACAAGTCTTGAACTCGCTCGTCAGTGTTGAGCTCATTAACATTCTTTACGTCGTGGTAAAGGAGACCTAAGGCCGTTTCACACGACGCATATCCCGTATGGGTGACGCCGGACCGTCTCTGGACCGGTGGTCCGTTTTTGCTCTCACAAGATTTGTTCCTATGTGAAACAGTGTAGGTGATATAAAGGGTCAGCGGTTTTTCATGTGTCCCGACCATAGACTGTCCGGAATCTTTCGTGCGGAAAACGCGTCATGTGAAACCGCCTTCACATGCTTTCCTGCTCTATGGTCCTGTTTCTTGAATGACCTAAGTGAGCTACCTGATGTTACCTGGTGAAAACCGGACATTATACTACCCAGTCTTTGCCCGTGAATCGAGTTAAAGTGGCAGCGGAGTGGCGTGCTCGTAAAAAGAAAAAAAAACAATGTGGAAAACAAGGCAACTCAAACAAGGAATGAAAAGATCTAGAAGTTGTCGGTACAATAACTTCTTTCCTACTTTGCTGACCTCAGTAAGTTTAAGCACAGTTGCACTAACAGTGTTGTGTAATTTGAAAAAGGGCAAGCTTAAGAAGTTTGATCTAAGAAGCTTTTCACGACGTAAAGGCTAAAACCTCTATTGTTAGGAGTTCTTTTGTTTTGAAAATTGCCATTCTTTGGTGGTCCGACTCTCGTGCTATAGTACAATAATTTTTTTTCATGGCTTTAATCTTGTGCTTGCATCGCTATACTAAAATTTAGAAATTGCCAAGCAAAAATTGAGTGTTGAGTCCCAATATCCCTACAGTTTCTGATCTGGTCAGAAAAAAAAAACAAATTCCACACGTGTTGTCTATTTTCCAGAGGAAAAAAACTATAGTCGCAATAGGGAAAGATTTTTTAAAGGCCGAAAAAAAGATGTTGGTCTCACATCCAACAAATAAACTATAAAAAGGATGTTAAACCTAGCGTTTGTGTAATCGATCTGGTTTAGATTTGTTTTAGTAGGCTTTTCCCAGCGCCAGTGAAATTCTTACTCTTCCCTATTCTGCAGTTGTTAAAAATTTCTACACAACAACAGCATTCTTTGAGCTGAGAGCGCTAGTCATAGCAAGGCGATACCCGACCAAGTCTAGACCAAGGATCTGTACGGGTTAAGCCCAGTCCAGATCCTCTGGAGATTCCCGGTAATGTGAGAGAACCCCGGAGTCAGGCTGACTGACTGAGTCAAGCAGTTTGGGGTGTAGCCACGCCTGATTTCTCTCTCACTCACGCTCTGGTAACCAGGGAACGCTCGGGTACAGAAGGTGCTCACGTTTAGTTTTACATGGAAAGAAAAGCACAACGAGGATGTTTTGGAGATTTTAAAACTGATAGCATGCTTCCTTCACGTTCTAAATTCAGTACCAGGTCCTTTGTCGGTATTTTCATCACTATCTGTTTTCATACCATCTCAATAATTCCAAGCAAATATGATAATTACGTTTGGAAGTAAGCTGAAAAGCGAATTTTTTTTCTAGACTGGCCACGTGTAAACAGTATTTGAGAGTCAATTGGGCTAGGCTTCAAAAATCAAAAGTTTGAAAAAAATAATTGGGTATGGTTGAGAATTTCATAAGTTCATCGGGGTGGAGCCCGAGTAACGTTAAGCTTAACAAAAGCTAAGGCGATGGTTTTTTTTTAATTTTTAACTTCTGGACACAAAATTATCCCAATGTCAAGTCGCGTCAATTTGGAATGCATATCAAGGTGCATTAACTTAAATAGAACGTTAAAGCTTTTTTTTCTATCCATTATGACAGAATAATTTTTCTTCTCTGGTGGCACAGCGTTAATGACAAAATTATGTACGAACCAAAAAAGAGTTCGAAGATTATAGCATGTGCCAAAAAAGATTGTTTGCTCTGGAACGCACTCAAATGTGTGATCAAATAAAGGGTTAAATAAGATTGAAACTGGTAATCTCTACTTCAAAGTGTATTGGAGAAAAATGTGTTTAGTAAAAAATTAAAAATTCAGGATAAAAATTGAAAAAAAGATAAAAGAAACTCTAAAGAGTAAGCTTCTAACTTTCCGCCAATCTTATTGAAGGGAGAAAAGCAAAAACTTCTCATTTTCTAAACAAACCAGACTAATATTTTCTAGTAACATTTATAACTACAAAGATAGTCACATGATATATGGAACTAACAGACAAAACGCTAATACAAAAACACAGGCTCGCCGCTGTCAGAATGCTGTATTTACCATTGCTTTTGGGTTTAGCCGATGTTACACCTTTGAGACGTATAGGTTTTTCTATGTGTATTTTAGATCAGCGTCTTTGTTTGCTTTAACGAGTAAATGGAGCATCGTGAGCCGAAACAGGCAACGCCAAAACACAGCCTGTTCAATGCTTCTGACGATTCAAGCGTCCCTCAAGCTGATTGTAAAAAACTAAAGAGATCTGCTACAAAGGGATGAGGGTTTACAATGAGGGTGGAGGAGGGGGGGGGAGGTTCAGGAGGGGTACGCAAAGTGTGTAAAGAAACAGAGGGTAGAATATATGGGAAAGGGAAATAATCATTTCGATATCAGTTACTCATGCTGTCTTGTGTACCGAAAGCATTAGATGATTCGAGAATACTATGAAGAAGAGATTAGAGCTGGAAAGAAAGAGATGGTGAATAGGAACTTAGAGGTAATAAAGAACCTTTGAGAGAGGGGAGATGCAGGGATTTTGGTTTGGAATTAAAGGAGTAAAGTTATAGGCCTACATAAACCCACTCAATAAGCGACATACCGGACAGCATTTGCCAAATGCTAAAATATAAATAACATTTTTCTAATCAAACAATATAAATATACTCTGCAGCTGCAGCCTAACAAAAACCTCCATAACGAACCTTCTGTTTTATCCCCCCATCATAGCGAGCCTCTTTCTTTGCTTTGAGAGGAGCGGGAAATGGCCTCTTGTTATCACATTAACATTGTATTGCCGCGATTACTGGAACATAAACGATTCAAATGGGGGTTCTGGGCAGGTCTAGATAATCTAGAGCCTCCCCATTTTCTGTCTTTTACCTTGATATATTGGAATAGAATTCTGAATTTTTTTTTATGTAGAAGAAAAGCACGCTGGCATGTTCATGTTCTCTCTGGGGTCTCAATGGGATGCTGCTGCATTTGATTTGTTTCGGGTTTTTTCAGTTGTTGTTTTTTTGTGGTTATTGTCGTCTTGATCACTGCACGTGTTAAATGGGGGCGCCATCTTGTTAGTTTAGATCTAGTTTAGGAACATTTGGCTGGGGATACGTCATTTTCTAAATACAATAATTGACTGTTAGGGTACAATGCAACATTAAGACGGTTCTTTTTGTTTTGATTTCTATTAATGCAACGCTCTTTCGCAATTGAACATACTGTCATACCGGTTTTTCATGACAAAGTTTTAATTATAAAATTGCACATGTTAAATTATCTGGCAATACCCGCACTTTCGTCTAAAGTAAATGCGAAAGATCAGCAGTTTTGTGCTAAGTATGTGAAGCTCTTGGCGTATTTGATCGATGTTGCTGCGGAAATAGATAAGTCTATTGTATATAATTCGCTGGTTCTTCTTAAAAAATATTATTATTTCATTTCATTTTTTCGTTGTTTTTTTTATTATATAAAGTAAGCGATTCCAAATTGAAGAGCGTTTTTCCGAAACTCAGCATTTACATTTTTCGAGTATTAGAGAAAATCAAGGTAAACTTCTAATTTATTCATCTTTGTATCTATAAAAACACCCATGATGCTAGGACACTAAGAGGTCATATATCAGATTCTGGTTGAAAACAGTATACTAGTGCTTACCTTGATACCAAGAATCAAGTAAGAGGGGCAACTCTGATTTCAACAAATGTGCACAAACTGAGTTTTGAAAAAACGTTCTTCAAATACAAATTACTTGTTTAAGAAAGCCTCGGTGATAAAATGTATGCGCGTTAAAAAATACAATTATTTCTTTCAAACACTTCCTGTGTTGTTTTTAAACTTTAGCCGGAAATGGTTTGTTATTGATTAGTTTCTTCTCTCATGCATAGTTTTAAGATCGTACAAAATTGCCGGAACAGAATCACCTTGTATCTTAAAAAATGTATTACCTTGAAAATGCAATATACCTGAAATGAATACTCACACAAAATCTAAAGTAATGACTTTACACTTGAGCATGAGAACCAAACTTCGGGTATAGGAAATCATATGGCTTGAGTTTTGACACTTTATAGCAAACATGCCGGGCAGTCACACTGGACCACAGAGAAGTCAGACCAGAGCCTACCAAATCTTCCACGTTAGTGAATCATATGTCTCTGTCACTGGTTTCACTACAAATTCCTTACATTTGCGAACGGTCAACCCCTCACAATGGATTCTCAGCATAAGATCTAACGGTCAAGTCCAAGGTTTCCGTACCAAATCAGTATGGCTGATTTTACCAAAGACCGTCGCCCTAACCATGATCAGGTGATGACACCAGATCTGAGATGCCTTCTAGCACACGGCAGATTAATTTTCAAAACACGCACCGGATGTGAGAAAATTTCAGGAATGAAGATGAAGAATATGTGCGGGAAAATAAAGGGCAAGTTTATTTACATACATTTTATATCAAAACACTAAAAAGTGCACTAAAATACAAGATAATATGGAAGGCAGAGAATTGTGCATGTGGTATATGAGCTTGGCATTTATAATCACGAAACAGAAATGAACGAATTTTTTTTAAAAAGGCAAACTATTACTGATCTATCTTTCGACGTTTAACTTTAAAAAGAACGTCCATTTTTAAATATTCCTTCTCAAACCTTAAAAAGAACCAGATTCTAAAAAAACTAGGACCTTGCACATAGGAAAGGTATTTTATAAGGCAGCGCATTAACTAAGTATAGGTTGGGGTTTTTCTATGCTTTAACTGCGTCATACAGGCAGCAGTAATGTGATAAGGCTCAAACTAAAAAAAACGCATTTATTAAATTTGTTCCGCCTTTAAGCAAATAGCTGCCATTCTTTTCTTTCTCTAGGAGTTGCATATTTTGAGAAGTTTCATAGCAAATCTCTAGACAGTTCTTTATCCTGGTATTGGTGCCTCATCATTTCTTAAAAGATTCTCTGTCAAACACAACGTGTTTGCCGCCGCCCCCCCCCCTTCTCTCTCTCTCTACAACAACATATGACTATTCAGTTATCATAAATATGATAGCTTCTATAAAGTAGCAAGCTTTCTGGCTGTTGGTGGAATAAAGAATTCCTTCGTCTTTCTGCTTTTACTCCTATAATCAGCAATTTTCCTGATCTTACAGATTTTATATATTCTTTGTTTAATGGGTTTAGTACGGGAAGTAGTAAAGACAGCGAGTGCAAGTCCATATACAGGGCATTATCTTACAGAAAGTTCAATTGAGATATTCGGAAAAAATGAAGCACTCGACGCAGTGATAACTTTGCAGGGAAAAGATAAAAAGAAAGAGGAAAACTGACACCAATGCAGTTGTAGTAGTGGGTGGGTGAGAAGGTCATAGGCGGAGTCTTGGCACTCGCTATTGTTTGTCAAACAAACACCGGGATAGAAGACCTGCAGTCCTCTAAAGCATCTTTTTCTCGCCTTCCGGCGTCTAATTAGAGACTTTATACTCTCAATCTTTCTAAATAAATCATTTTCCCCTTCATTGTTCTCTATTCGACTTATGTTCTTCAGTCACTTTTTACTAACCAAACTTTTTTTCATTTCCTTTGACGTCTTTTGTGTTTTTTTTTCGTTATCTTTCAAGTTCCTCTATATATTTATGTCTGTCTCTTTCTCTCTGTCTCTCTCTGTCTCTGTCTGTCTGTCTGTCTGTCCCTCTCTCTCTCTCTCTCTCTCTCTCTCTCTCTCTCTCTCTGTCTCTCTGTCTCTGTCTGTCTGTCTGTCTGTCTCTCTCTCTCTCTCTCTCTCTCTCTCTCTCCCTTTTGTCTATCTCCCTCTTCCCTTCTTTTTCTCTTTACCTATTAACATATATACATTTTCTGTCGCTTATCTAACTGCCTGTCTGCTTATGTAACCGTCTATTTATCTTCCACCGAATCTATCTAACCATTAACACTTATGCAACAATTGGTTAAATTATCCATTGAGTCTTCTTACCTGCCATACAAGTTTCTTCAACTCTCATAAAGTTGGCTTTATAATGAATTCTGTATACATTAGAAAATGACTGATTGGCATTTTGATCAAGGCAAAAATAAACCACACCATTAATTTGTGTGAAGGAACTTCAAGTGAAGACAGGAGAGAAATGACATGGCTTTGGTGTTTACGAGGGAGAGATAAAGAGCTAGAAGAATTATCTATGATGGAATTTAAGTTAAGAAATATTTTTGAAAGAGATGAAACACCCTCAACACGTAGAGATGGTGCTAAATAAATATCAGGATATTTTAGAATGTCTGATACAACAATGAATCTATGAAAAACTGGAATGTTTTCAAAAAGGTTTTTATGTATGAACGCTGTCCAAAGACAAATTTCCCACTGGAATGAAATGGATCTTATCTTATCTAACCTTTAAACTGTCTCTTTTCTCTTCTCCAGCTCCTACTGGCTTCAGAATATCATTGGACTTTCAGGACAAGTTTGTCATGGAGAAGTCCGTTGATTGCCAGTACGACTATCTCGAAGTGCGCGATGGACCGTTCGCGTATTCGCCTCTGATTGGTCGATACTGCGACGCGGGATTTCCTTCAAAAATCATGTCGTCTTACCGCCATCTTTGGTTGAGGTTCAAGACGGATGGGCTTCTGCAATATGATGGGTTCAAGGCTGTGTATGGCTTCATCAAGGACGACAGTGAGTGATTTGTATGCTCAGTTATCTATCTGAAAAGAAATAGTTATTTGATTCAATTCAATTCTCTTTGTTCAGTAATCATTAACTTTGTCTGCCCGTATGTATAAGCGGTTGTCTTTTTCATTGCTTTATAAATTCTTTTTAAGCTATGCTTGAACATTTTTGTTGTGCTGTCAGAGCCGTATGTTTCTCTTTCTGTATGACAATTTCGAAAGGATTATCGCTGAACCGATTCAAAATATTAAAATCAAAATCAGGCCTACCCAAAATTATTTCCATAAACAGCTGAAAATGAGTGACAAAATATACAACAGCCTGTGTATACCAGCAGCCACCTATCAATTACTACAAAATAAAATCACCTGACTGCTTAATAGTCTGTACAAATAAGTAGAACATACTCTCTACCTATCTACTGTTTGTTTGTTGTTGTTTTTAGAAAATGCAAATGAATGCCTTTTATGAATATATAAAAAAATATCGAACTCTTCACGTGTGTGCAAATATCCACTGGTGAATAACTCTGTGTTTCCTTTGACTTTCTGTATATGATGATAATATTGATATCAAATTCTGCCTGGTGTGAACATGGAACGTCATATCAGCCTTAAAACGCGAATAGCTTTAAAATACATGTTTATGTGCCTCTGGATGAAGTTAATCTTTCATGGTGGTTTCAAAGTTTATTCACGTTATTTTTTTCTTTCATCAGCTCAAAATGACGGCGCCATCACTGAGGAAGGAGAACTGCCACCTCTTATACATGGTCCGTGCGTTTTTATCAGCTGCGCCTTTACTGATTCATAATGAGGCTTATATAACTAAAAAGATACAGATATATGCAGTATTTTAGGTTATAACGAAGTAAATAATTCTCAAGGGAGAGAAGACCCAATTTTTTAAAAAATCCTATTGCTACATGCCTTGTCAAAGTTTTTTTTTTGTCACTGTTATTGCAGCAATTTTTAAAGTCTCATTACCAAATTTCTAATCATCAATTTTGTATACAGTTCAAAATCTGTCACTGTTGTCACTCTAGCGTTATTCACCAAATTAATGGGTCAACTCATGTATAGGACAGGCACTCGAAAAAAATTCAAGTCAGTATTTAAGCTCTTTATTATTGATGCGGCGTATCTCTTGACGGCAATGTTGGGTTTCATGGACAGGGTTGTTGAGGATTTTTGATTCTGAGGCGTTTTATCAACCACTCAGTTGTTATCTCCTATTCTAGTCTTTACATTGTTCAATTCTTCAGATCCCTCGCCATGCCGCATACCCGTAAAGCTGTCTCCAAACAAGGCAGATGGTATCCTTTCCTCAGACCAAGTCCCCTTCGGTGACATTTCGGACCCTCGCTATCCCAAGGGCCATTCAGTGGACTGCACTTGGGAGATATACACAGAGAGGTCGCATAAGGTCAGTGGTATTTGATAAAATGGACGCTTGACAATTATTTTGTGATGTGTCTTAATTTAATAATAAGGGATAGGCCTAGGGACACATGGTTATATAATGCTATATCAGATCTAGGTTTCGAGATCAAGTATAAATATAGATAAAGAAACTGTGAGAAGCTGGGGACTCAGTACAAAGGTAGAGAGCGGGAGAACTTAAAAAAAAGAATTGGAAATGATACATCTACTATGAGGAAAATTGGGCAAAGCGAATAAGAAGGCCACTTTCAAATTTTACCGTCTTTCTCTTCTTGTCTTATTTAGAAGTATGGGGTTGATTTTTTTTTTTTTTTTTTTTTTTTT
>BMAT01013609.1:25976-38239 GCA_019649035.1 Elysia marginata | reverse complement strand
TGTGTCATAATTAGAAGAACCACTATTTTTACGTCAAATGGACATGATCGAAAAAACTTTGAACTTGCCATTTAGGGCGGTTTATTATCTTCAATTTTAAACGTTTGAATTATGCCGCATTCGTTTATAAAAGCGAAGCACGGAAGTGGCGGGATCGCCATTCGAGAAAACTGGGGTATAGGGTAACTAAAAAAAAATCTCCCATTGCTATCAGCAGTTTCTCACATTGTTCTCTTGTGAGTGGTCAATTATGGCCTTGTCTACAAATTATTTTAGGGCTTGCAAAGACCAAGTACAATGACAAAACGTCACCGTCAGTATGTTGAAGCTTGCATTGGAGGTCCTTAATCGAAGGTCACGTATCGACCAATAAGGTTTAATCATACTATTAATGGAGTGAGATGTCAAAATCATTTTGGCGAAAAGATTTTATGGAGTTTCCTTTGCTTGTTCTGTAGTTAGCAATGAGGTCATAGAGCCAAATCTACTAAATCATTCGTGGAAAACTTAACGCATAAAATCATATCGGTCAACAAAATAAACAAGCAAGGTATGCAGGGAGACGACTCAATACATGTAGTCGAAAATTTTAAAAAATTATTATGCTACTGCAACCAGGATTCAAGGAAAAGAAACGTTGCAAATTAAATCACAGGATCGCTGCGATGTACCTCGCAACATTTGGTGCCTTTTTAATTTGAAGAACTTATTGACCAACTCCGCTAGGCGGGTCACATAATGATGAAAAACAAAGCCCAGCAGAAATCCACGGAGACGATGGAATTTATAGTGCTCATGAGAGGAAGATAGTGTTCTACATCTGAGAGTCAAGTATTGCATAGGACTCATTATACGCTTGGCGGAAGTGCAGTACTGAAGAGGCATACTTGTCTAGGAAGTATAATCCTCAATGCAATAAATGGCGGAAAACATCATGAAGAGTTAAGTAAGAATATAATGAGAGATTGTTGTGGAGACGCGAAGGTGATTCTGGAACAATAGGATATTGCTCGAGGGACATGGCATGAGTTGATTTTTTTTTCTTTTTAAAAGTTGTAAAAGCAATACTGTTCAGACACTAGATACTTTCAGAAATTAATCGAAAGTTTGCGAAGAAGAACGTGGTCATGTCCTATGCATATTAAAGCAAATTAACAAAAGATATTACTCGATGTCTCTAACAATGTTATGAATTGACAAAATCGTGATTCTTCAGGCTGCGCGCAATTATTAGCACTAAGGTTGCGACTGTTACCTATACTGGCCTAATCGGGTTAGTTGTGATAAGGTTAAACACGGATAAGCCTTTTGTCAAAAGCTGCACTAATCTGCTGCCCAAAAAGGTTGTCGGAATAGCTCGGCCGTGATAATTCTATTTTGAACGGGCTGGTTCAGGGTCTTAACATTTACACTTTCCCCTGTGATTGTGAATTACATGTAATTCAAGTAGCTTTTTCGAGAAGGGGGAGTGGGGTAATCTATACATCAAAGAGTATTGCTAAACTTAGTGTTTTATTAAATGTTTAAATATTTTTGTTTCATTTGCGAGCGAATCGACTCAATTAGTTTCTTACACTAGACATAGATCATATTACAGAGGAGCAAAGAGATTGCGACAAAATTGAATAATTTGTATGAGCTGCTTTCTATTGGCGAATAATATAAGATATCGCTTGGCAATATTTATTACGTACATGTATTGCAAATTCAGCATCAAGATAATTATCTTACATGAATTTTTCCAAGTGTCCCTTTCTTCTATTGTCTGTAAAAATGACCCAGGTGGTTAGTAATGATTTAAGAAATGTTTTCATTTAATGTTCGTGGTTTTTTTTTCTTTGTTTATTTCTTTAGGGTGAAAATTTGTTAGTTCCCTGTATTTTATTTTTGTTGTTTTGTTTTATTCCGTGTGTTAAAAGTGTTAATAGTTTTCTAACCCACCGCTCCAGTGAGTCGCAAGGGGGCACTCCACACATTCCCGGTCCATGAGGGACCGACCTTCGTTACCAGGCTGAAAGGGTGTGCAAAATCAAAACATTTGATTGTTTCATTCAAATCGTTTGAGACGAGAAATATTTCTTTATAAAAGCGATTCTGGGAGGATAGTGAAAAGTTCAGGTTTTCAACATGCACACCAGAAGTAATAAATTTATTCTTTTAATGAAACTATCAAGCTGTTAAGAGTAGTGTAAAATATAATGCATCGCAGCAAAGAGTAGAAAGATGAGATCGAAAACAGGTGGGGTGTAAATTACTGCTCGGTTTTGTATAGTAAAATTTCGCTACGTTGAATATCGTGAATAATAAACTAAAGCCTATAAAATTAAAAGCGTGTGCGAGTGTCCA
Source organism: Elysia marginata (assembly GCA_019649035.1). Classification (NCBI taxonomy): domain Eukaryota; kingdom Metazoa; phylum Mollusca; class Gastropoda; family Plakobranchidae; genus Elysia; species Elysia marginata. The sequence continues at coordinate 35,893 of BMAT01013609.1, read as the reverse complement.
TGTTAAAGAACTTAATATCTCTGAAGTTTGGGGTAAAAAGAAAAATAAGGAAAATGGCTCTGAGTAGAGGGAAATAGATGGATCTGTAGATGAATGCGCAATTTCGCGAGGACTGAAGATTTTGAAGAAAAAAACTTGTAATCGATATTCGTCAAAGAGTATCACGCGACCTTTTAGCTGGAGTAGGGTAGATAAAATAAAAGTAACGGTGTTTTCGTACTCGCCATCTATGATCTAGTGTCAGAGTATGACACCCAGTCTATGAGTTCCAGAAGCTCTGTAAGTGCAGGTTACGCCGAGTTTGGCTTGTTGCTGTGCGACCCTGTCAGTGGTACCATATTAAGCTTCTTCACTCGTGACACAGACTTACTAACTGCAGATCTGACTGAACCTGCTAGTCTGGTGGTGAAGACCCGTGTTTGATCTCAGCTGACGACCGTGTCTTTTTTACCCAAGCCCTGGTCATTCTAATAGGTTAACATTAACGTAATCGTAACGAGTAAGACTCGGTGAACATTGGAAAACGGGTCCGGAGCTTGCTTGAAAGTTGCAACAGTATATCGGAAAAAAGTAACGATTATCACGAAAAGGGGAATACATTTTCACCCCTCAAACTCTCACAAAGAAGACGAGCTTTAGAATATAATTATGCAAACAACAAAATGGAGGCATGGCACATCCATACGTGGCGTGCTCTTTCACAAACGATGGCTGAGCTAAAACAGATGATCGATACCAATAGCCATTTAAAAAATAGATAAGAGAACCAGAGAAATTCTATATTAAATCAGTCCCGAAAGTAAAGATATACTTTCAGACTCTTCAGTACTCTATTGTGCGCGGAGAAATTCTATATCTTTTTCTGTCTGTAGAGCTGTCATGCCAATAAGGCTGAACTTGTCTCTAATGCGGAGTTACTGAATGTGCGTCCGTCTGTTTCTCCCTCCCTCCCTCTCTCTCTCTCTTTCTCCCTCCCTCTCTCTCTCTCTGTCTCTCTCTCAGTACATTAACTACAAGGGACGGATTTAAACCCAGTCGAAGAGACTTAAAACTCACCTCTGCCCGGTCCACCAGAGGCAGGGCCGGACACCGATCACCTGACCCTCCTAGGTGACCCACCACTGACCACACTGGAGTTCGCCGTGAGAGGGCAGGCGGTTGGTTAGAGACTCTTCAGTGCCTGATACATGTGTGTGCTGCGATCGTGGCGACAGCTAAAAACCTGAGTACGCTCTCTCTTTTCCTTGCATCTCCATCTCTTTTCCCACTATTTCTCTCTTTGTGAGCAGCTGCGTTTGACTTCAGGCGCCGAAAATTTCCTTCCTTCCTTTACGTGAGGACTCCGAATAACTAACTAGGAACAACTGCCGACACAACCCAACAAATAGAATAACTTCATATAATATTTACGATAAGCACATCACGTATGACACATAACCACACTCGAGGAAGCACAATTCTAACACGCTGTGATCCACTATCATAAATGTTAAACTTACAGATTTATGATAGCATCTAACACAGAAGGTGCTAACAGCAAAGATAGAAAACTATCCTATGACTGAATGGCTCGAGCTAAATTTTGGTGACATCCACTGAGAAGTGTAAAGCGAAATATGAGATTACTCACCCAGCGACAAGCCCACCTTTAGGCTCTCTAAATAATTGTGTAAAACTAAAAGCATATAGACTCCTAAATGTATAGCCTCGATTTAAAAGAAAAAAATTTCGCGGGAAAGACTAGGGGGAAAACGCGGATTTTCTCGATGCGCACACCAACTATTTCCACTTTTCTGTTAAAACACAACTAAATTTAATTATACATATAATACCAGACTAAACTGACATTGCATATTAGTGCCAATGGGTTAATTTTAGAGTTCGCCAGAGGTCGAATAGCGTAATACATCTAGCCGTTAAAATCTGTCATTGCAGTAAAAAAAATGTTTTATACATGTGCGAATTACTTAATAATTTCCCATTTAAACTCAAGTTTGATAGGTAATGTCTTCTGCACCTGTCGCCAAGCGGCTAGGTTAGTGAGCTGTCATCAGTTCACGACATGAAACTCTTTCGCACCGCATTACTCACATACACGCACACATCCACATTCAATCCCATCGGCCTCAAACCTCACCTTTCTTTGTAACAGTTGCCTCATTTATAACGAATTAAAAGGTACCAACAGTTCACGCGCCCATTACCATTACACGCTGTAACCATAGAACCATCCTAGATTTCAATCGAAGACTATCAAATTTCACCCCACTCCAACTTGCGCTCACGGGAAACTAAACAATTTAGGCGAGTACAGTTATTCTCTAACCCAAATTTCAAACTGTTACAGCTAGCAGGCTCATCCATACGATACCCTGATGTCTGAACTATGACCGTCTGACGTCTTTGTTCGTATTTCCAATTAGACAATTGTACAACATAAATAATCGGCCGCGCAAACCATACTCATAGTATCTTAAAGGCTCCATCATTCTACGGACTTAAGACTTGATGGCACGCATAGCGGCAGGTTTGGTCGACGATCATCCTATCAATCGCTACGTTGAGACATGTAGATGCTGCTGTTTCTGTAGCCTGTCGCTACGTTTCGTTTTGAGCAAGTTATCAAGCAATTTATCGCGCTTACCCAAAGGCATAATAATATTGATACACACTGTACCTGGGTATCGCGGAAATCGAAGGCTATCTATCGCCCGTCCACAGACGAGGTGTCATCGCACGAGTCTCACACACTAGCTTTCACGACACACGGCGCTAAAAGACCACACGTGTTACCTACTGGTGATGAGATCATTTCCACAGTGATTGTGTAAACGCACTTTAATGTCAATAACAGTAACATTTCGACTGTGAAACCACGCAATTAGGCGCTAAATTTACTTACGGCGATAACAAAAAGAAAAACCAAAACCATTTCCTTATAAGCATGCACTCATTAGAAAGAATTTTAGCCAGTCAGAAAGAAATTTAACCGGTCACCTTGTTAATTTTTCTTTTCTATTTAGCTATCTTCCTTTTACCCATATTTTACTATAATTAGCCTGGGGCCCAGAAAATTTTTTCGAAATCACTTGGTTAATATCGATGGGCAACATGTGAGTTCACATAAATGACATTTAAAGGTCGACATAAACATTGACGGTCACGTACTGGCATTTACCTAAAATCTTGGCCAATTGCTCACCTTGCTTTTTCACCTGACCAAGATTGTCTCTAATATCTAAAATGATCTTTATAGTACAATTGTATTAAAATCGTTGCCAATAACTCCCTTGCTAGAGTTTGTTTTCAGTCGAAAAAGGAAAACTTCATAGTCTTTTTGCTCATGTTTCTTTGCTGTTTACCAAGATATCATAATTATTTGATCATTTCATGAACAACAAACATGCTTTAAAAATACAACAAGGGGTGGAAAAAACAAGGTGTTTCGTTAAGCAAAACCCCAGTGTTCCTCCAATAAAAATGTAACCATTTTAATGAAGAAAAATTTACTTCCCGAATCGAGCATCAAAACTGTTCTTAATCTGCGGAAGGGGAATAGTAATGCCTTTATTTCAATTATCAATTTTGTGGATTTTAATTCCAACGAACAGAGTGTAAATTTAATTTAGCGTTAAAAACACCTAGCCAGTTTTAAAATGGATAACAAAACTTTTCTTTGCAAGGGCATCGGTCAATAAATCTACCTAATTTCTCATCAAAATTTAAAACTTTTGCACTAACAATATCAGCAAATCACTCTACACAGGAAGCAAATCCATCTCAATCGAAGTTTTCATTGTGTAAACAATGAAACAAGCAAAACGACAAGTTGGTCCATTATCACGCACTAACTACAAAGGATTGATAAACAAATTTAAGGATCGCATTGAACCGAATGTTACCAAGCACAGAATAAAAGAATAATAACGAATTCCACCTCACGAGAATGAGCTTCTGAGATACTGCATGATGCACAATTCATTATCCGAGGGAGACATGTCTTTAAAAAAACAAAGGGATTGTGCACGCGCACCTAAAAACGGGGAGTCCGCCACCTCCGTGAAGTAGACTGCTTAGCTACTGCACGCTCACGACGAAATCTAGCAGTGCTCTATCACTTGCCGAGCGGCCCAGGCTAGTCAGTACGCGTTGCTGGTCGGTCGTCCGTGCACACCTGTGGACCGCGCGTAACCACACACCTGATTCAATAAACCCCTCACCTTTTTCCAGAGCCCGACCCTTACCGAGCCTCGTGGTTCGCTGAGGTGATCGAGACTCAATAAGGCCACGGATTGAGTAACCGATATCCCATCCCCTGTCCCTACTTCGTTTACGTTAATCTGGACACCAGCAAAAATGCCACAATTTCATTATTTTGAGATTGACATCATTGTCACAGGTGAGCCCTTTCAATCTAGAAACCAGCGATTTGCTAAAAATTTTTCAAAGAATGCAACAACGTAACGGACAGGTCAAAGAGGCGGTCACTAAGTTCGCCTGGGTCAGTCAAAGGCCAATCAATCGATTTGGGCTCTAATAGTGTCACGCAATAATGCGAACTGAATGTGCTCTTTCTGAAAAGTTCTAAATAGTTTCGAAAGGGTAATATACCAAGACAGTCTGCATTCGATCACTTTAGTTTTATATAAGAGGTTTCGTCTAGAAATGTGACCTAGAAACGCAGAGAACCAAAGTTCTTTTTCGAACTTACACTAATGCTTGCGTTGAGATTTAAGAAATAAAAATTGACGCATCTAAATAATACGTGTCGATGATAAAAGTCTCTGACCTGTTGCCAAATGTAAAGCGTGGGAAACACAGTTCTGTTTTCTAATAAAACAAACCAATACAAATCTCAAGAAAATAAGTACAACACGCGTATCACTGAATTGCGGGATGTTATCTCTAACATTTACTACAGTTTCGCTTCAACAACTCAAGGGATGTTCTTCAAGATAATGTGTTACGTCGTATCGGTGATATCACTAGGATATTCACAGCTGCCTGACCGGTTTTATGTATCTCAATAGACAGTAAAATTGATCGAACAATGGAAGTTTAGAAGCAGAAGAAGAATAAAAAAAAACCTGGTGCACAGCAAGGGGCATTAATACATGCATTTCTTGCACCAGATTCGCTGATGGCTGATGGCTTGTAATTTTAAATGCACATTTTTTTTTTAAATTAACGTTTGAAGTGCAGTTCTATAATTTGTTGAACTCTTTAAGAGTGAGAGTGAGTATTAGCCGAAAGATAAATTGACTGATTGGTTGTTTCCTTTAGTGTGTTTTTACTATCATTTGTTGTGTTGAGCGTGACGCGAAACCAATAATCCACACTAAGGAAAATTTATAACCTATTTATCGTGGGACAAAGGAAAACTAGTACTAAACAACAGTTTCGATACAGAAAAAACAGCCATTTTCGCTGCAATAGCCCTGCGTACACTACTCGTCCCCTTTCACGCCTTATCCAAAATTTAGAAAAAAACATTGTCTCACAGGGCAAGTAGGGAGGTCAACTCGCTTGGAAAATTATGTGAATTTTAAAAGTCCTCATTGTATACTTAGATTTCTTTACAAAACAATCGAATTGGCGCGTTATAATTGGTCGAAACTTTGTATCAACTTCTTGCTTAAATCCCTCCCCTTTATTTCCTTGAGTTTCCAATTACTAATGCAGAGCTTGTAAAAGCTTGTGTGATTTATGTAACGTAATGTTCGCCTTTTGACTTAATTATCCTCCCGCCACTACAAGGTAATTAAACGCCTGCAGTTAATGAATTTAATTTTTTTTTAAAAGCATGATTTACTAAAATCTTTAACTGAGCGGCTCAAAACTTTGTTTAAATTTTGCCATTTATCCCCAACAAGAATCATACGGCATCTGGCTCTTTCTTTCAAACTTATAATCAATCTATACGTAAAATCGGGAATTAATTGTCACATTTAACACATTTCGATATCTTTATTTTTAAAAGTATCCTTAAAGCGATCTTTAGTCCCACAGTGAAGAAATCCAGTCCTTCGCGAACACATCTTATTCGGAACAGAAACGTTGGTTTTCAAGCATGGTAACAAGGCCTGCGAAGGTCAAACAAGAGCTTTCACCAAGAAAACAATCTCGTTATGGATTCCGATCGCACTGCAGAGGAAAAAATCGAAACCAGTATGGCACGGTCCAACCGGCACTGAGGACCTAAGGCAAGAGTGTCCTGGGTGCTTGGGGGAGTGTATTACTGTTCTGGGCCAGTCTGCGATTCTACTCCTTCGTTAGTAGCGCACGGCGGAGTGGTAGTGGTACTGGTGTGGCACGAGGACCAGTCAACCGTGTAAGACCAACGGGTCTACGCAAGAATGGACTGGCTGTAATTTTAATGAGCTCCGCGAGACTTATGAGTAAGAGAAGTCCAATATGAGGCTTAGAGAGGCTTCTGTTTACTTTCCTTAACACACACACACTCTCTCTGTGTGTGTCTCTCTCTCTGTCTCTGTCTGTCTCTATCTCTCTCTCTCTCTCTCTCTTTCTCTCTCTCTCTCTCTCTCTCTCTCTCTCCTTGCCCTCCTTTACTATTACCTTGCTCTTCTTTCACACATACCTAACCCATTCGCTCAGCATCAGTTCGATATTTGCACCTGTCACACGTGCGTAACTAGAGAGGTCCGATGCTTTTTTGCTTTGTTTTCGAACAGGGTTCTTTGAATACACCTACGCGATATATCTAGAATTATGTTTAAAGATTACACAAGCACTGTCAATGTCATAATTATGATAATCAAATTTAATGTCCGTCAGGCGCCCCGCATGGACTAAAAATTTAGTTCGGCTAACAGAGATGACGAAACGAAACGCTTTTTTTTTTTATCGTTATACAGAATACAAGTACTTTCATTCATTGAAGACATGCCGGGCATGTAACATCCGGTAGATGAAAGAGCTTGAGAGACGCTTAAAACAAAGCATTCTGATGTCCAAAAGTGTTTGTATTTCTTTACAATTTGGTCTACATCCTGTGCAACAAACTTGCTCTTAAAACTCACTCAAACTGGCGAACAGTGCAACTCCTGATCTCAAAAAGCCACCGGACGTAAATGCCTGGAGTGTCTCCAATGAATTAATCGATTGCATTGCAGAGCAGTTCACTATTCAATGTTCAAACGTGAGTTATCTCATTTTCTTTTTAGTTTCGGTCCAAGGAAAGGTTAAACGTAGATTTTGTTTTAAGTTAAACATGAATATGGAATACAACATTTTATTATAGCGTTTATTTTAACTTTGTGTATAATTAAGTTTCCACCCAAGTTCTTTAATGTATATTGTTTTAAATTATCCTTTTTGACACGGTACTCAACATAAATCAACGACAACAAAGGTTTAAAATTCCATGTAGCTAAAGAGAAAATACAATTGTCGCCCTACATGAAATCACAGCGTGCCCATTAGATTTACAGAAATTTGAGCCGAAATTATGCTCATCGCTCTCTTTTACATTTGTGATTCATTGGTTATTGACACAAGTTTAAATTGATTGACGTGGAAGAGTTTAGCATCCTGTGAGACCAGTGGTCATTACCAGTACTACGCTGAACAACATAGCAATCGATACGAGCAATTTAAAGAGCGAAGACCTTAGGGACGACTCATTTACATAGAATACAATAGTGACTGAAAAAAATAAGCACATGTACGTACATTATTTGGTTGTTAGTTATTTTTTTACATAAAGCAAACAAGCATAATAACAAAATAAATTTTACAACGTAAGATATCGTCCACACTTAATCACCAGAGAAGTCGGCATAAAGATACCGACGTTGGATAGTAGCAGTTACTCAATGTGAGGAAAGATTTCCGGTGGTTATCCCGGGCACGATCGGCGAACACAAGTCTATCACTACGATATTTTGTTATTACTACACAATCAGGGTTCAAGATTCTTTATTGCCCACAGTGACATTCGGTTTTAAAAAAAGCTATACTACACATTATATCAACATACACAACAGTTGCAGGTGGTGCTTTACATGCAAAGCATCAAGCTCAAGTTTGGGTGGCCGAGACAGTGTTTAAAAAAGACAGAGACAAACACAGTCATCCGACCCAACGACAACAATAGTTAACAACCGTCGCCAGATTAAATTGCATCTTTGCTTGTCACAATAATTGCAGCCAAGCCGTAGTCATGTAGGTCGGACATCCTTGCAAGCATAATTCATGGCAGTCATAGTCCCTATACTTTAGATCAAGCTTTGAAACCACAGTTTAATTTTTTTCGAACTAGAGTATATGTATACTTATAGATCAAACTGGACGGGTCAACGAAACAGTCTTGCTCACTTTGTTTTATTTTCTACCATCTAGTGTCACCAACGTGGATACGGTATTGAGCTGAACTAAAAGTCTGAAAAACTGAACAATTTACTGAAAGAATATAAGGCAGAATAGATAAATTGTTGGTTTTTTTTTTGTTTTGTTGTTGTTTGCTCTTGGGGTAAAAGAAAAAGTACATCAAAAGGCTTTTTGTATAATAAACTGTTTCGCATTCAGCCAAAGCCTCTTACTAAGACTAAACTAAAATCACCTCGATTGGTAGTTTGGTAAGCAAGCCCTTGCTAAGAATGCTTAACTTATTTTTTAACTTTTTCTGGCTTGAAAGCGGGCTATAACACAAAAACCATTTCATAATTAACATCGGCCAAGAATATCAAATTAAACGATGTGTGTTTAGACATACTCAACACATTTAGGGTATATTTATAAAAGTAGTTGCTAAAAGAGTCTGCGCAAACCAAATTGTGATCGGGAGAGAGAAAGAATGGGGGAGGGGGGGGGCAGCAAAGTAGCACAATGCCTTAAAAATGAAATACGTCCACGATTCCGTGGATGTACGTCGTAAAAAGTCACACCTGTTTAATAATAAAACCAATCACATATAACCTAATACAGATTTTTAACTTCACGTGTGCATTTTGTTGAGGAAGACATTTAAAGTTGTCGTCCATGCCTCCCACTAAACCACAGGCTAGTTTTTTTAAACAGGCATTGTAAGCACAACGCGTCAGCTCTTTAGAACGCCGGTGCCAGGCAAGATTTCCCGAAAAAATATAGAAAGAATGTTTAATGCCCCACCGAATCAAGCGTTGAAACGAAATCATCTTCTATGTTTCTAATTTTGCTCCACCGACTTACAGTTAGGCGGAGATAACATGAATAATGAATGGCAGTTTCTTTACGGTAAACATGCCAGGATTAGGAATAGGATCGCGTCAACGCCCCGTCGCTTATACATGTAGTTGTCAATGAGCCGCTTCGTGTAGGGAAACAAACACAGCAACACAATGTAGAGAGAGATTTTCCATCAAAACACAACAAGTATTCTTCTACCCACGCCAAAGAGCAAACATTTTATTTTCAAAGACTACAGTGTGATGCAGGGGTTCAATTTATTCCTAAGTAATGCACGTCTATTATCCAAATGGAAAATGTGTATATGGTGTATACGAGTACGCTTACACGCCAAAACATAGGCATCTGCTTCTCACCTAGATCTTCTCCCAATTGCAACTCACTGTTCTTTTTACATCATGTCAGGATTAAACGCTATAACGAAGGCTATCAAAAGTTCTTTTCGGAGATATACTGGGGTATTTAATCGATACATTGACAGGAGGTCTCGCCATCGTTTATGATGTGGGGAGTTGAATCAATCGCAAGAATCGATAATCAATGCTAGATGCATTTTTGTGGCAGGTCTGGTGAAATGCTCTCTAAACGGGACAAAAATATCCCCCTGTTCAACAAGGAACTGTCACTTGAGAATGGAGAAGCTGTGAAAGAGTGGGTGCAATTTTTTGCTTTGTTATCTTTCCGTAGTTTAGGGTGCCCGGGGGTTGAGATCTAAGATCTAAGAAGAGGAG
>BMAT01013609.1:5592-19850 GCA_019649035.1 Elysia marginata | reverse complement strand
AGAGAGAGAGAGAGAGAGAGAGAGAGATTTTGTATTAGACAAAGTGGAACCCAACATAAGATCGAAGAGCGGGTGAAAAAAGAGGGGCATATACCTCGGGAAACAATACTTAATGTATGGTAATTGTACAAGACAACTACATAAAACATGCTGCACAAGCTCATTCACGCACACTCAATCTTTTAGAACTCAGAAAAGGGGGGGGGATGTAAACTAATAGAGCAGAACGCACCATTCTGTGGAAACAATGTCAAGAAGATTAGCGATAGCGTTTGTCCAATCAAAGGCAATGCCACTAAGCTGCGTCATGAAGCAGGGCAACCAAAGCTGGTGGTTGAGACTGAGACCCAGCATTGGCGAGCCAGCTGAGTCGAACTCGATCACGGTGCTCTAACTCTTCAGCCCTTGTCTCTACCGTAAACCTGTCGCGTTGCTAGGGTAAACAATTAGCGCTTGAGGGGCAACTCGCCAAAGCGTAACGAATTCGTTGTTGAAGAACGGTAGTGTGTGTACTAAATGGTATCGCAAATATAGTTTTAATTTCTTTTTATAGGCCGATCTTATTAAAGTAGACAATAATGTTATTTAGCAGCAATGTTCTCCAGGTTATGCGCCAAAGACGCTAGTCACAATAGTGTATGCTAGCACATGTATTTAACAGTAACAATAATAGCTAAAGACAGTTTATGGGAAAATGGAATATTTGGATGGATGGATGGAGACAGAAATAAGACAGACAGAAGAAGGAAGATAAAAAAAAAAAGAAGGACAGCAAACAAGAGACATGATGAGCAGCAATAGCCTTGGCAGAATTTTTTACTTTGTTGTACCAGACCTTCTCTTCAAATGGTATTATTGTTCACACATCAATATATTCAGAATATTACATTACAAAAATCAGTGCCTAATTTTTCTCTTCACCTATGTAAATGAGGGGATGGGGGTGCACAAAAATGATTTGGAGTTTTCCCAGACTTAATGAGGTGTCAGACAACAAACATGAAAGGGTAATTTTTATTTTTAAAAAGCCTTAGTTATAAATACTATTATTCTTACAAATAAACACTCTCCTCAAAAAGAATATGCCAGAAATATTCCTGTCCTAAAGGTTTTAAAGTGCTCATTATGTTCTGGTACTGCGTTGAATCAATGTTTAAATAATTGTTAACAAGTGTTATTCAAGCGAACTAGATTATCATTTCTTCATCTCCTAAGAATAGCACCAACCCTTTTTAATCACCATTTGAACAACCAGCTTTTCTACTAAAAAAATCTCAACGATTAAATCTCATTTTTACATAAATTGCATCCTTTTAATCTCTCGTTGATAACATGGTGGATGAAAGTACCTAAGCCGCTCAAGCGTAAAAAGAAACATTATATAATTAAATAGGTTAAAAGACTATCATTTCGAATCCATACTATCTATATGAATTACAAATCCACTGGCTGATCTAATTCAATTCTATTTAGTTTTGGAATCAAGGCTATGGAGGGATTGGAAAGATCTACCAGATTCTGGGGATTGAACTTTGAAAAGACAAATCGACGCGTGAAGAGGAAATCAAAGAGGAACCGATCTAAGGCACATAACTAGACAGCGCCACCGATAGCTCTATCATCTTCCTAGGGTTATTATACTTGGCACGTAGAGTCTCTATTCGAAAATGATCAGGTAATGTTTACCAAGGTGCTCTACATTTTGCCATTTTTAGCACCTAAAAGAAACGAAGTCCGTTATTTTATGCAAAGAAATGCAAGAACTCATAACCAGAACAAAACCTAGCGAAAATCTGTCCATTTTCAAGTCTCAATTCATAAAATTTAAGGGGTGGGGGTGCTATTTTCTGAAATCTTAACCGAATAATCAAGTTGAACGCATTTAGTTGAACAAAACCAGTCTGCTCAAAAGCGTCAACATGAAAAGAAAAGTAGTTTTTGTTCTAGGTTACATATTTCACGACCTGTGGCTTCCAGATTACTAGGACACATGCGGGATAAATGTTGGAGGGGGAGGGAGAGAGAGACAGAGAAAGATAAAGATGGCAGAGAGAGAGAGAGAGAGAGAGAGAGAGAGAGAGAGAGAGTGAGAGAGAACGGGGGATAGAGGGAAAGAGACATACACTGAGAGATCGAGTACATTCTTGTTTTTACTTCGCCTCATTGATTCATCAAGTTCAGATTAAAATTTCACCAAACGTCCCACTTTTCCACCGCATGCAAACCGGTGCCACTACAAACGATCGATGCCAATTTAAGTTGTTAACGCTACAGGCCTACACCTACACTAAGCTACTAGTCGTGAGTTACAATGCTGTGTGGCTGGTTAAGATGGTGGTGAATACTGAAGAGGTCATTCCGAAGTTTTGCACGATATAGATCGATTTTACACATTTTACCAACAACAATGCAAGAAACAAAATTACGATGCTTGAGGTTATATCGATACTTTTAAGGGGGACCTACGGTTTGGGATGGTTAGACAGCTCTACGATAAAAAAAACTTGCTGTGTGCCCGAGGTCTGAAACAGTAACTTTCATTTCTACGGACTGACAAAGAATATCTTGAGATCAATGCGTTAGCAGATTACGTTTGCCAAGCAATTAATGTTTTCAGTAATGCAAGCACAAAAAAGTAGTAAATATACATTAATTTTTGTAATCATAAGAAAAAAAGCCAGTGTCACGGTTATTCTAAGCACTTACAGGGCGAGTAACCAGGGCCAAGCTGTTTAAATTTAGTCAATTTTCAATATGAATTACGCTCGCGCTACGGTTATACACGACAAACACTTGGTCTGCCCAGAACTATGAGCTATGCGATGGGAAATCAATTGAATAAGAATATGAAACTTTATATTTCCAAGGGCCATGGTATATACATGTATATATGTATATATATATATATACCTGACGACGCGGCAGAATCAGACGGCGAGAAACACAGTGTCGAACATAAATAAGGTATGACTAGGCTACAGTGTATACAAAAGCTCCTTATACAAGTTGAGCACTGTGTTTCATGACATAAAAACCTAAAATATATATAATTATATGTCTCAATCGCTCTGCTACATTTTCTCGTCTATTAACACTTCCTCCACGACACAAAGCAGTAAGTAATGAGCTCATTTTGGACAGATATGTAAAGGAAAATGCATAAAACTCACAATAAAATGAAAAATTTTGTATCTGTAAAAAATGATATTTTTTACATTTATGTATTCTAAGTTAGGTACTGTAAGAGAACGATAAAGAGATGGAAGAGGCCGGGACAGGGTGAGAGGGATATTGAGAGAGAAATCAACGCATCAATATTGGGAACTACATAGCAGTAACAGTGTATAAAAGCATATGCATTAAAGATTTTTGTATGTAGAGAGTCAAATTTAGTATACATTAAATACATATAAAGTGGTAACAATAAATATCACATAAAATATGTATGGACAGCACTTTATTGTTCATTGAAGTTTCCTGATGGATGCAGGAATAAATGTCTTAATGACTTTCTGTATCTCTCTGTCCTACATTTTGATAGATAAAAAGCGCTCTGATCTTTGGGATCTTTTGTAAGCAGTACTCAGCGGGTGAGATGTCTCTCGTTATATTTAACCTCTTTTTAATTAATAACATTAATAGAATAAAGCTCATCGAATGATGGCAGACAGCGTTGTGTTAAATATGTAGCTTTCCTTATCTATCTTATTCAATTTTTTTCTTGTCTTGTCTCCCCAAACTGTTGTCCCGAATGCAAATATGCTCTGAATAGTGACAGTGTAAAATGTTTTTAGTAGCTCGCATCTCATCTTAAATGATCTTTGAGGCCCGAGGACAATACTGTATATGAGAAACATGTCAAATATCTAGAGAATTGGCAGCATTGAAGTCATGCTGGGGGTTAGTAGGTCGAGAGATCGAAATTCTGGTTAAAGAGCTAAGGGTTTTTGTTATTCATTCTGCATGTTATATACCTAGAACGATAAAACCTGATCACCCCGCTTTAACTTAGATTCTAGGTGCTAATGGTAGAAGAAAAAAAAAACTTTGATCACACGAGTTCATATTTGTTGACATTCATTGTAATCCACAGTGCTTTCATAAAATGGATAAATTGTGTTTCATCAGGGACACAAAATTCTTTGCATTAAGATGTCTCGGATTTAGTCCAAATCGGATGACGGGAAATTTGAAATTGAGAAGTCGCTTTTCAAAACTAGATTTGTTTCCATTTTATGATTTCTCTATATTTATTTTAAATCGTAAAATTTCTTCCAAAAAAACTTTGGTGGTTTCTAGCAAATTTTAACATTTGAAAGCTCAGAAAAAAAATGTATTTCTTTAAAAACATCAACCACCTGTAAAGTGGGATTGGTTGCTTGGTTGTTTGAATTTTAACGTCTCTTTAACTACAAGGTTATATCAGAGACGGCGCTTGGGACAATTAAAAGCGTGCTGCCACACTGTGACGTACTGAGCGCTGCATACACCACACCCACTCACATTATCCTGACACCAGGCCGCCCCGACTTAGCACTAAATCCATAATGCCAGACACCAGGCGGATCAGCTACTAATTCCAATTTTAAAGTCCTTGGTTTGACTCGGCCCGGGATCGAACCCGTACCTCCCGATCTCTGAGCGAGTGTCTTTACCGCTAGGCCACAGAGCTGGTGTAAAGTGAGAATTGATGCACCCAATTGATTTTGACTTTACAAGGCAAATGATGAGTGAAGCACTACATCGTAACTGAGCGTAAACGTCATGAATATATTGGGAATTACATGAAGGCGCAAATTATCGTTCCTGTTTGCAAACTCCCTCTTTGAATTCAAAAGCTTGCAGGCAAGAACGATAACTTTGTGTTCTATTCTCATTCTTAAGACAATGAGACAACAAAACCTTCAATACTCGTCGTATGTAAAACCACATCCGTTAATGTTCTGATTAATGCTCTGATACTGATGTGAGTTTCGCCAAAATACATGAGGGGCATTAAAGACACTGAGGGTTGGAATTACAATGCTGCATTCTACACAACACTAAAATGTCGACAGACCGTGACCTATCAGCTGTTACTGTTGATACCATGCGCCATGGGGTCAGCCACGCGCAGAGAAAAGCCGTTACTTTTATGGGCGCCATAATTTGCCTTCATTTCACATTGGCCAATCATTCAAAAGCCGTGTTTGCGTGGAGTGTTTAAGTTCTGAATCGCTTTCGACGGTAGATACAGATTCAATGTGACTGTTATGATAGCTTATTCATGGAGTGGGGCGTGCATTGTGCGAGAGATAAAGGGGGAGAGAGAGAGGGAGGGGGAGGAGAGAGACAGAGATAGACAGAGAGATACGGAGAACCAGACGGAGACAGAGAGAGAAGATAAAAAAAGGTGAAAAGATTAAAAACTATTAAAATGAACATTTTGAGAATTAACTTTACGAGATGTATAAAGAAAAATAAAAACCTGTTGACCTGAATCGTTCCATTCTTTAAAAAAAGCAAATCTGTGTTGCAATCATTTTGTGATTTATGTATATGTTTTCTCTAAACTTCGTCTTCGATTTTGTCCATATTAAAACCACACAGGCATTTTTGGATTGTTCCTTATTTGCTTAGGGTTCATTAGGACTCATACCTCTTCAGCACAGAAAACATGTTTTAAAAGAGTTAAGTAAGTGTAATCTGTATTTTAAGATAACATAAAGAAGGTAACGTCGGTTTAAATCTTTCTTTAATCAATTCTCTACATATCCGCGGGGACGCCCAGAACGTGTTTGAGGTCGTTATAATACCGGTATTTAAACCTTTCATCTTACTTTCCGTTTATTCGCCTGACGTAAAAAGACCCAGGCTACTTTGTTCAGAAATCGTTAAATTGTTTCTACAATCGTCATGAAAGATACATAAATACAGTCACTAATCATGGAGACAAATTGAGTAGTTAGGCATTTTCAAAAATGCAAATTGACAGGAAGTATTGAATCATGATGATGACGATGATGATGATGATAATAATGATGATGATGATGATGATGATGATGATGATGATGATGAGAATCATCTGATATCTGCAGTAAGGAGTAACGAAGACCAAACATTAGGTAGATTTACGCTGAGTTGTGCGAGCACAAGTATGACGCAATACCACTGCTATGCATAATGGATACCTACTTGACGGGGTCATGTTAACTTTTTGTAAAAAGCAGGGATATTGCTGCAGGGTTTTTCCTTCTTTTTTGTTTTTAAATGGTGATCACTTTATCTTTGACCTAATTGTCCCAGAATTTTTTAAACTATGTTTTTTTTTCTTGCTTTTTCCACAGCTGAACAATGACTAGGTGTTACCATTTTAAGGAAATACATCTATCTGCAGCGATCTCCAGTTATGCAATTCTCTTTTTTAAAGATTTGAATAGTAGCCGTAAAACCCCACAGCCAATTACAGAGTATATTAAAGTTTTAACATACATAAAAGATAACTTCAGTTCTGAGGGATGAATTGTTTTAGTATCGACTGATGAATCTGCCAATAAAGATACGTTAAATTACTAGACGCATCGGGTACTTAATAACTCGCGCATAAAAAGAGGAACCAAATATTTATTCAGCATTTTATCTTCGAAACCACCTTCATTGGTTGCATTCAGCCTGGCTCGTATTCAGCAATGTTGGACTCTTGTAATTAATTGATGCTTGACGCAACGCAAAAACATAAAGTACTTCAAGCAAATTCTTTGATTATGGGCATACCTTGTTTTTAATTATTGCAAATAAACACACAATTAAAAACACAATGATGGTCACAATCATATTTTAATCAATTTCTCTATTTCCCCGATCTCCTGAATTACTTCCTGTCTTTTATTTTGAACACAGAGTAAGAGTTTCTATAAATTAATAGTAATGTTTACAGAATTCCTATAATAACTGTTATATTAAAAAACCACTCAACTGCCATGAGCACTGATGGTGGTGGACACCTCCCCACCCCTTGGTAAACGCAAATTAAATGTTGGAGTCGGACTTCAGCAGCACTAGAATCTATGAAATTACTGACTCTACAGAGTTAAAAATTAATATTTAATGATTATTTCGTGTCTCATAAAATCGGGAGGTGGGCGCTCGAACTATAATTACCGGCTCCTTTCTGTCGCTTCTTTTGTTCTCTTTAATCGTTTTTCCTTACGCGGCTCCCGCTCACGCTCGATTCAGTTACTGTAGCCTTTACACGGAGAGAAGTATGACAATAAGGTAGGCTGATGTTAACTGGGAAACACACAGAAAACTCTCATTCGACTTCTGAACCTGGTAAAGATAACAAGATAATGTCTGGTACAGCTCTGAAAATGTTAAATGACGCCTCGAGATTAACGCACGGAGGTTTGACATGAGGCAGTATGACTATAAAGACTTTAAGTTGCTCAGGTTTCACATAATACATGGGCTAAAACATTCCAAGGGAAGTAATCCCGTCATTATCATACCACTGGTATACATCAGTTTGTCTCCGTATTGTCTGCTCCTTTTTTTACAACAATTTTTTTTTTTTTTTTGGTCTGCCCATAACGTCTCATCAAGAGGGAAGTATGCACTTATAAAACATTTAAGAAACAGGGAAAAACCCAAAGAAACGTAATTGAATACTTTAAATCTGTAATAAGAGCTACGAAAAGGCTGGCGCGACATTTTGGTTACAGCAATTTTGAAGTAGGTCTATTCTTTGTTGTACGTTATAACTATAAATACATGTATTTACTGTGATAAGTGTTTAAAAGCCAATGTAGCTAAGTAAAATAACTTTTTTTTTGGCTTTGGAAGAAATGGCATTTTAAGTCTTAAAACTTAGCTGTGGATATGATGAGTTTTTACAATTCGATGTCATAAAATTTTTATTGAACTTTTACTTAGGTTTAGATATAAAAGTTCTCGCGAATAGCGTTTTGTATAATAAAGGTAGTTTTTAAAGTGTTTCGCTTTGTTGTTGTCATGTTTCCTTGTTATACCCTACTACAGAAAAAGCTTCAAGCGATATAACCGCGAGAAAACCCAATGTAAATTATTGGGGAGAGGAGGTGAAAGTATAGAAGGGAAAAAAGAACAGTGAGAGGGCGGGGATGATGATGATGATTAAGAAGAAGAAGGAGAGAAGAAGAACAACAAAAAGAATGAGGAGGAGGGAGGAAGGAGAGAGCATAAACTCATATTTCTAAGCGCATTTTTTTTTTTAATAAAGCGACTCCACGAGCATCATCCCCTTATATGTGACGATCTGCTGGTAATATATTTTCCAGACAGTTCAGTGATTACGGTGAAGAGAAAAACGCAAACCTACAGACACATTAATTTTAGCTACGTAAACAAATTTGAGTGGTGAAGTAATTTTCAGACTCAAGGTCACACGGAGTAAAGACTGTACAGGTTGCCTGATATAATGGTGACTTTATCTTGACATCTGCCACTGAGGAGGTAGTTAACGCACCGCGATCTTTCTTCTTCGCTAGTTTATGAGAAGTTTTCGCCCCCATCCAAACGACCAGCACTCTCCTCATAAAAACATAAAGAACAACGATCAGTTCATTGGTAATAACAATATTCTTCAATATTCTGTAAATTGGTATTCACCTTATCTTGATACACATAATACAAACTTACAAAATGAAAGGTAAAATGTAGCTCACTATGCTTGTCCGTAGTTATGTTCTATATTTTGTCATAGAATTGATCCCGAGACCATCATATTGGGTGAAACTAAAAATATTCCTAAAATACCCTGCGAGTGGTTTGAGGAGAACCGCATAAATTATACAAAATTATGAAGCGAAATTCTTTACTAAAGAAATACATGTGCATGTAGCAGGATTTTTCAAATACGGATCCCTCAAAACCACAATTGAACAACATGCAGACCTGTCACTCAGTGTACAATAATTCTAGTGTAGATAAAAATATAACTTCTTGACCATTCAAAATACAAAACGAAGAGGGAGGGCGGGGGGGCATTTACTGAGACTTAGACCATTTAGTAGAGGCAGTTTGCCCAGTAGTAAAAAAAAGTGTCATATTAATAAAAATCTAACGTCCGTATTTCCTGACACCTACGCAAAATTCTCTGTATGAATGGCAAGTCTGCTATTCAGTTAGCATGTACTTAGTTTCTAGTCAACTCCTGGAACAGGGACGGCAGAGAGAGAGAGAGAGAGAGAGAGAGAGAGAGAGAGAGTGTGTGTAATTATTGGTGTGGAAAACTGTAACATATCAACAGATCGATAGAGTCGCAAAAAGCCAGGTTCAGCTTCAGCCAAATATTGGGCGATAAAGCAAGAGGGTCAGAAAATGCATGGGCAAAAGGAGAAGAATAACGGAGATTCCGCGGGCGCGGAGAGGCTATTTTTTCCTTCGTTGCTTTGCATAGTTTGACCCTTGTATGAATTCGCTTTTCCTCTTGTGACAATTGCCGAATAAGCAAGGAAATCCGAAGCCCCTTCCAGCTAACCTTTATTGTTTAAACGCTTTGACACAGTGTATGTATATAGCACAAGGTTCAACGCCAAAATAGAAATAAATCTTTTCTTTCAACTTCAAACACAAACATTCGAGGTGTTGCATGCATTGCATACAATGTACTGAAGTTTCTGTCACTCTTTGCTTTACTATGAATGAATCTTTTTTTACACTCTAGAAAACTAGCTTTACTACAATACAAATCGGGGATGTCAAATGACTTTGGTGAAAAAGAGAGAGAGATAAGTGATAGACATACGTTAAGCAATATACAATAAATGTACATGTATTTAAAAAACGGTTAAGTCGGAACACCCAGGGATTTGACATCCCTGACAAACTGCCAAGGCGAGAGAGTTCGGGGGTGCGTGCTTTGGCCATGGTTTTGGCACAAACCGTCACGGTGAGCTTGAGACATTCAAAGATCTACCTTACTCAATTCAAATCAATTGATTGTGTTTGCGGTCCCTGCCGGCAGCGGACTTGGATGCCACTTTGTTTACGTTCGATTTATAAAAAAAAATAAAGTTTAATTTTTTTTTAATGAGAAAACTTACACGAGGACCACCACGAAATGTATACAAATAACAAGTATCTAGAGATTCCTCAGTGTGGTACCGGCTCTGTGGCCTAGCGGTAAATACACTCACTCAGAGATCGGGAGGTACGGGTTCGATCCCGGGCCGAGTCAAAACAAAGACTTTAAAACTGATATTAGCAGCTGATCCGCCAAGTGTCTGGCATTATGGATTTAATGCTAAGTCTGGTCGGCCCGGTGTCAGGATAATGTGACTGGGTGTGGGGTATGCAGCGCTCCGTACACCACAGTGTGGCAGCACGCTTTCAATTGTCCCAAGCGCCGTCACTGATATAACCTTGTAGTTGAAAAGAGACGTTAAAATTAAAACAACCAACCAAAATTAGTGTGTGGTAGGCGACTACTAGGCGGAGATGATAAGCAGGGATTGCCCCAATGCAGTGGCCCAGTTATTTTTCTATTCATAGTGTCATACTGGTTGGTGACAGACTAGGTAGACAGTGGGTAGGCCGCCTACACAGACCAACATTTCAATGAGATGATGCGGGTCTAAAACCATGCCTGTTCAAACTCATTCATGCGTTAACGATAGCCTGTGTGTTGTCTTAGCGATAGTAGGAGGGGGCTAAAGTAGAGTTTCGCTGTGGTGTAGTCTTGTTTCTTGCACAGACATTATAATATCTGGTTCACTTAGGCAGGGGACGATTCAGAGTTTTTCTTTCAGGAGAAACACAGATAGATTAGTTTAATTTCGATTGAGGGAAAACAGACGGGAACAACATCAGACGCCCGTGGCGTAGTATCAAACGGCAACAATGAGGAGGGGAAGGCTGAGCGAAATTATTCACGTCTACGTTTTCGAAAGTGAAAAAAAAAATTTTAAAAAAATTTAATAACGAAACTTTTGGCGTTCACATAATTATACACATAGTTATGATAAATAGGTTCTGTGCCATAAAGTGAACAGGGAGAGCATACAGAATTAACAGCACGCCAGTCGCAGGTGTGTACAAAAGTGTGAACACAGGGCATGACGTCACCCACCAGCACCACCTCGCTAAAATCTTTTGTTAAACTCGCACTCTAACGTTTGCAAACGCATACACAGCACTCTGCAAATAAATTTTTTCCTTTTAACACTACAGTATATTACTTTTTAATAGCAACGATTTAGAGATATTGCAACTCTACAATTAATCACGTGATATTACAATTAGTCACAAGTTTGTCACTTGGGCCAGTGAAGTAAATTGAAAAGGTTCAGTAGAGTAATATTGATATGGATGAAATAACTTTGCCTTCATGTTGGGGCAATATGAACGGTCGAAACCGTCTGACAGGTCACGGTTATGTTATGAACAAAAAAAAAAAAAGAAGAAGAGCATAAAGACAGACTAAATTCATGCTAACATCATATTTGGAGCACAGCAAAAAAATTAAACCATAGTAATCATTAAGAGGTTGATCCGCAAGCTCTGTGCTAAATGTGAAAAGAGTGGATTAACTGCATTTGCATCTTTTTCCATTAATTATCTGACACTCATGCTATCATAGCTTGTCCAAGTTTCATTGAATTTCATTGAAAGTCAACACAACTAGAATCCATGTCATTGTTATATAAAAAAACTGAAATAAATATTGAACGCTTTCTGTGTCAACAGGAGCATAGCAATCCACCCAAACCGTTGATAATTTTATTCTTAAAATTTCTGCCAGCAACTGAGGTTGTCAAAAAAGGTTATTTGTGGTTTAGTCTTAAACACAGAAATGCAGTCGTCTTATAAACAAAAAAGCAGGAGAATTTTGACCTTCTATATTAGATCAACTAAAAAGGTAGATACATGTCTATACTAGGGCCTAAACAGCTGTACAATCCAAAAGAAGTGTTTGGTTTTCTTTAAACCTTAAGTTTGAACGATTTCCTTTCATATTTTAGTCATTTTTTACAGTTTTTCTGCTCTTTTGACTAAAGAAAACTAACAAAAATCGTAAAATATGCATCCCTGTACATATGAGCTACGTGTAACGAATTCATGACTTTATGCCACTCACTCATTTAATATTTTAAGTTAATCCACTTAACATTGATATGCATTTTCAATTCATGTCTATGTAGCAACAAACTTTAGATAAATACCAAATAACTCTTTAGGTTTTCCTGCAAGCAGCATTTAGTATGTTAAAAAGGTCTCAAATTCACACATCACAGGCATTTTGACAGCACCTTGTAAAAATCACAGAGCAATTCTGACAAGACTTACATTATGCTGCCTGACACTAGTACATGTACCTATTATCAGTTGTCACTGGAATACATGCTTGGATATCAACCCAATCACAGAACAAAAACTGTTGTTACAGAAGTGTTTTCTAAAGAGCTCTTCCCTTGCAACCCAAAACAAGGTGGAAATTTTTCTATTCTTCTTGGATTTTATTAATTTTTAGATGTAATTTAAAGAAATCAGCTTCTTTTATGTATGCCTAAAAATTATTTTTTTCTAAAGGTGTATTCCTAATTCCTTTTCTGGATTCTTTGTGAACAGGTTTTAGAGATACATACATGTATAAGAATACGACTGGACTTAGTCCAACACCCAGTGGTCTGCCAATACAGCTAGCAAAGGGTGCTAGTAAGACATTTTTTTTATTTCAGTTTATAAATTAGGTGTTGCTACAATTAAGGAACTGAATAAGCCTCACTTCAACTTCTTGAGGAATATCTTAAAGAATTTATTAGCAGATTTCTCTCTTTATTGAATCCATCGTTGCAGGTATGCAAGTTACACCTTTTTTTTTATTATAAAAAACCTGATCTAATTCACATCCATTTGTCAAGGAATTTATGAAATTATGAAAAAGGTTTCAAAACTGTAAAAAGAAACTATGACACTTTACTGAAGTGACAGTACTCTTTTCAGTTTCTGTGAAAAATTTTTGAGAGATGCTTAAGTTGTATAATACTACTCACAATTACTTATCAAAATGGATAAACTGAGTCAATCAAAATTTGTAGCACACCATAACAATCAACATTATTCATGACAGCAGGGAATTGTTAAGTTCTAAATTAATCTTGAGACGGGCATAAATATATATCAATTAACAATTCAGATTTAAAAGAATACTCACGTGCTTTGTGGATGACTTAGATTTAGAACTAAATCTCCCACTAGTAAGAGACCAAACAAGCTGTGGATTAATAAGATAGGAAAAACTTATCAAAATAATCATCACATGGAGGATATATTTCAGACTTTTACTTAGCAGTAGACTATTGGCATTAACAGCTGCGCACTGCTATCAACATTGCCATTGAAAATTGAAGCTAAGTACTCACTACTGGCCATGCAAGGCTAAACATGCCTAGCTTTTTAACGGTTTATAAAGAAAGGGAAGACTGACAAAACTTGTTTTAAAAAATATAGCTGGCAACTTTTTGTGATTTGAGGTGATCAGAAATAGCACTTAAAATAGGGAGTCTTACTTGAAATTCTAATTGACATGGCAGATTTGGTAACCAAGTTTTGTTAAAAGCCTAGATAGGATCCAAGAGACATTTTCTTTTAAAATTAAAACAAATAAAAAAAAGTACATAACCATAAAGGAATAAGCAGAGAGAATTTGAGCTCTTTCATAGCTTGCCAAATGATGGGTAGTTTTATTGCCATATTTTCAAATGCATTTCAGTCAGACCCAGAGAACCTAGATTTAAAAACCCTATTAAGTTTATATATATTCACAAAAGTTCTCTAATGTGTTTACTAATACTATTAAAAACATTTCAAAGTTTACAAAGAGCCATGAGACTTGTAAACATGAATTACAAAGACTGGTCACTTTTGACAGTTTCCCAAAGCTTTTTTTAGATTTAAAACACATCAATGCTCATTCATTAGCTTTCTTGAAATGAAATTACTGACTTAACAACAATCAAGTATTATTTTTGAAAATGCAATGAATATTTAGTTTACAAGCATTAAAATTTGAATCTAGGCTGCTCTTCATCCTATCAAAAACAGGTAATGTTATCTAGATTAATTCTACTGTCAGAGCCGCTTAGTGGGGGAAAATGGTAGAGAAGTCTTCTTTTCCCAGTTAACCAGGATTTCCAATTTTGCAGGTGTAAAGGAAAGAGAAAATTGTGTTCAGTTGCAGATATATTGAAACACACAGGAAGAGGGAGGGAGGGAGGGAGAGAGAGAGAGAGAGAGAGAGA
>BMAT01013608.1:211584-228255 GCA_019649035.1 Elysia marginata | reverse complement strand
ATCTTTCACATTGAGTGTTGTTCAATGAATAAAAGCTCTAGATTTTTTGCCACAATTTTATACACTTTCACTGAGTCTACTTACACGCAGAGGTCAATATTTTAGTATTTTTACAACTTTACAAAACAAACACAGAAAGTAGAGCTCTTTCTTAAAAACCCACTTTGTTTGCACCATGTCTGGCACGTGTCTACCATCTGCCAGATTACCCATTAGATTAAACACAGCTTGACCAATGTCTACCTGGAATGAACTAACCCGTGAGACCGTCGCCAGGCAGTTAGACTTTTTGATGCCCCTCCCGAGCATCTTGCTAAACATCGCCTCAGCACAGAGCAAACTTTAATTGATTACCTGTGTGCTAATTCATTCATAACGCCTGAGTGATGCGCTTTCCCTATGTCTAGACCGCAAATAACATGCCGTCAACAGTTGATATTGTCAGTCATTAATGGATTCTTTTCCCGATTAGGCGGGTAAAATTTCCCGATTTCACGATGACTTTAGATAGAAAAAATTCCGTTCCCTGGGATTTTTCCCGATTTCGCCGGTCCGACTGTATTATTATTGTCATTGATACAGTTTATTTTTATTATTTTCAATATTAATACTATCATCATTATTTAAAATTTGTTATCATCAACATGAATGCCTTCATCATAACATTAGTATAATTATGAGCAACATCATATTACTATTATCGATGTTGTCGTTGCTTTTGCTTTTAATTATATTATTATCAACAATTGTAATGAGAGACATGGTGTCAGTAATGACTAAAAATAGCTTTTTATTTCATTCCCTTTGTTGCATTGCTGTTGCTAATTTACACTTAATTTAATTGAATCCACAAAATTGCAAGCACAAAAATCAGTTATGTTGATAAATTTTCATTCAATGTTTTTACGCTTCTGCTTGTGTAGCACAAATAGGGGCTAGATGCTGACAGGTGCAGTTAGGGAAAACCCACAACAGAATGATGAACTTGATTATGAATTGAAGAGGAATAATAAATCAACCTTTAAAAGACAAATGAGACAATCTTGGACAAACCTCTTTCACAAACACTTCAACACCTTCAGGGCAGTTCTTCCTCACAAATTCCAGTAAAATGGGCAATGTTGTAGTAGATACATCCTCTACCTGTTGTAAAAAAAAATTGTAAAAATAACGAACAAGGAGGAAAAATGTAACATTACATACAGTTGACTTCACTTAAGTCGACTTCGCGTGAGTCAATTTTTGCTTGAGTGGATGTTAATTTTCGAGAACATTTCCCTTTGCTATAGATTTTCTGCAAAAAAGACACTGATAAGTCGATGTTGACTCAACCGTCATGACAGTCAAGTAGATTCTTATATCCCTGCCCCACTTCCCTTTGTATTCAATAAATCTTTCTGGATAAGTCGGATCTTCACTTTCCTGAGGTAATAAAGAGTGAAGCAATCATGTTATAATGAGACTGATAGGAAACACAAGCATTCCGTTATGCAGCACCTTTGTACTGCCTCGTTACCTTGTTCCCACGATCCCATTACACAACAATTCACACACTCTCTTCACAGTCATAAGTCTAAGAAAAGGTTGTAGTAACTTTGGCTAGGTAAAAAGTAAATCTATAGTCAGAGATGTGCTAGCCGACGGGTGGACCTAGGCTTCACATACAGTGCCAGTCTGCCACATGGCACACAAACTAGACCCTAGCCCACAAACCACTGCCCATGTTCGAGCAAATTACTCCCCCACCCTCTCCTCACCTTTCTCTACATGCTCAATAAGCCCAAGGCTTTTTCCATCTCCAGTCTGATCATCACTAAAATGTGCATGTAAGGCCTTGTCTTTGTAGGATTAGGCCTCGATCTATTCTTCTCTTTCTATTTCCTGACACACCTACACTATGTGACGTTTTCAGTTCTGACAAAGTCTTGCAGTTCACAGTCAAACTGTTACTGATGATCAATACAATGCCAAGCTATAGTCTACATTTACATGTGCATAAAATACTCCAAAAAGTCAAATCGTAATTTTACCCCTTTTATTTCACTATAAATACCATCAGATGGAGGTAATTTTGCGATAGCTAGTACCAGGGACAGTAACCATGGACAGTGAAATTTTGATAAAATCAACATCTCTGGACTGAAAAAATGTGTTGACTTTAAGCAAGAATTGACTTTAACCATCACAAAAATATAAATACAAAATGGGACTGGGAAACAAAGTTGACTTTAAGCAACAGTTTCCCTTAAAGTGTTGACTTAAAGTGGATTCCACTGTAGTCATAGCTGTCCAACTTACTTAAACTTTTTAAATGCTTCCCCCCCCCCCCAACCGTTGTTGGTTAAGTAGAATTATAGATAAGTCAATGTTGATCTAAATCCCCAAGAGATATTGACTTATCAGTAGTCGACTGAACACATTCTAACAGACATTTTTATTCTAGGTTTGTTAAAACAATACATTCAAAACTTAATTGTGTTCTTCATTATTCTTTGGGTTTCTTCTTCAGTACTGCCAAAAAAATTTTGGAATATATATCAAAATATTAAGACAAAAAAAATTCACAATTTGGACGATAATGTCACAAAGATTAAATAATTTTTAGGGGATTAAAAGGAAGGGTATTATTGCCAAATGGATGCCTAGATATTCTTACCACAACAGTTCGTTCATATTTTTGTAGGTCATATTTGTCATTGACAGCAGTTGAGTTTGGATGAAAAGTTATCACTTGAGTTGACTTGGATGGTGCAGGCCAGCTGTGCAAAATAAATAAAATTATTTGGAATTAAAAGGGCTGTAATTTCAAAACAGAATCAACAAATATGAGACAACAAAATTAAACCAGGCACAAGTTTAAAAAATCTTACTTCTAGTTCTATTGAGCTTAGGAAATCTTTTTTTTCAAACATACTTTCTGCTCCCTGTAAAAGCAAAATATTATTCTACTTCTAGATACTAAAATTCTGAATATCCTCAGCTAAATTTAGGTTGTATAAACCCAGTCAATCAAGGTGAAGCACTTTTGCTCTGAAACTTAATTTCACTTCATGAATACTGGAAATAAGGTTTTGAAAATATTTAAAAACCATACGCATGGTTCTCAATTTTAATTCACAGGTTTTGCTATGGTTCAATTTCTCTTTTGTGAAGGCATAATAGGTAGGGATGATCTTAAACTCAGTCTGATGATGGAGAAATTATTAGATTGGTCCAGCAAATTTTTTTTAATGCAAATATAAAAAAAATTGTTATTTATAATTTAGGTCATTGTGTGTAGAAAACCAAATCTACTTGTGGATCAAATCAAAGCTTGAAGCTTTCATAATTTGACTCACGCATCTGAATCCAGTTGAAATAGGGTGTTAACAGATTTGTGAACATATTTTGCATAAGATTCCAGAACTGGAAAATCAAATCCTTTCATGTTTATGTGAATACTTTCAAATTCTGGAATATCTGGCTCTGTTTTCTGAAGAAGAAATAAAAAAAAAAGGCTTCCATTAAAAATTTCAAAAAGATAAGGAGACCTGTTGTTTTAATAAAGTATAATAATTAACTTAATATTCTCTTTCATTCTAAGAGAAAAATTACGGAAGTGCAACACTTACAATTATGACATTCAAAGGATTAGAATCTGAAAGTTAGTATCAAACTAACAGGTAGTTGTCAGGTACACACTTCGCAGGTCTGAAGTGACATGGTCGCAAGTCCAGTTGACTTGGTTTTCAGAAAAACCAGTTTGAAAATTTTAAAAAATGACATGAGTGATAAAGAAATACTTGTTCCTGGCATACATAGGGCTTCCTAGTCTTTCAAATTTCTACAAGACAAAGAAAAAAATTATCTTCTCATGTTGGTGATCATAAATCAATTCCTGCAAAATCTGGACTTACAACCTTGTCATTCTCGACACGCAACTTATTTATTTATGCAATAAGCTCAGTGTTTTCCAAAGGACAGCTATAGAGTCAAAAATGTTTTGTTGATTTAGTCTGTTATGTGGCAGGTTAACCGTAACAGATATTGGGTATGCTCATTACCTTCAAAAGCATAAAGATTATGTTAGAGACATGAAGAGCATTAATATCTAGATGTAGTTGTAAGATTCCCACTGGGAGCCAGGTGTTAAGAAATATTCAAAGAAATCCCATTGTGACCACTCACTAACAGTTTATGTTAGTATTTTACAGGAATCTCTCATTGTAAAAGAGAAAAAAAGGAAAAAAAAAACAAGACACCAAGAAAGCTCATATTAAGAAAAATGTACTTACAAGATCGGTTGGTTCCCAAAGACCATGCCATTTTGATATGTTAGATGAGCATCTCCTAAAAAGAACACAGAGGGACTTAAGTCAAATGGCAGCTTATAAGCAGCTTTAAGAAGCCAATGCAATAAAATGTAATCTTAATTCATAGAAAAAATAAGCAACAAGAACAAGTATTTTTGCTTACTGTATGGGCTCTTTAACTTTTTTTTTTATTTCTGAAAGCAAAAACCATTTCAATTACTGATTAGTTATAACAAGAATAAAGGTTTCTTGATAGATAAAGTGCAAAAAATCCTCTCCTCTGTGGGACATCTCAGGCGTTCACACATGGTATGCTTATAAACACCTTTTCTTATAGTTACATCTATCCTATATAATACTATGCTTGTATTTTTATAATAAAGCACTTTTGAGAACCTTAAGAGGTAGAATTTTTTTTTTTTATACACAATTTTAATCCCTTTTGGGAAATTTTTCTTCGTTACTCAGCGTAACTGTGTCGCCACAGAGCAGCGCCACTAATGCCCAAGCAGACCAGTACATTTGAAACCTGTAGCTGGGGACCCATTTTACAGGTGGGTGGACTGGGGAAAGTTAAGGTAAATTGCTTTCCCAAGGCAATTGCAACATGCCATCGTCGGGAATCGAACCCGCGACCTCCAGATCTTGAGTCCGACGCGCTAACCACTCCGCCAGGCTGCCCCATCAACCACCAAACTATCCCTTATTTTCCAATAAATTTATGGTAGAACTAGAGTTTAGTGCAGTACTGCTTACTCCCCTTTAAACAAGTTTCATCGTCAGTGAAAACGCTTGCTACAGTGAAAGTTCTAACAAATGATAAAAGAGTTTCCATCACAATAATATTACCCCATAAGTTTCATTATCTCTTTCTGTTAACATGAATAATTAACTGTAACATTGACTCGTGCAACCACTATGCCCCAGTAAGAATAACATTGCTGGACAGCTAGTCAAATTATAAACAAATTGTGTTCTTATCACTGGTCTGTGTAAATGATAAGGCACAGCCTGCTCTGTTCACTGGGACTGTGGTTCTCAGATCTTATATGATAGCAAACTGGTACATTACATTTCCCTCTCTTTTTTTCTCTAATTTATATATTAAAAGGGTGTTTAAACTACTTAAACAAAACAATTAAAAATCACACTGTAAGTTTATAATAATTATAATGAGAATGAAAAATTTTTAATGACAGTAAAAAATTAAAGTTGCAGGAGCTTGTTCCAGTTGACACTTGAATGTATATAAAAAATCTTTGACAAAAACCTAAACTTATTAAACCATATGTCATAAATTACAAGACAATATTAGTTTTATAAATTATTATTATACATAATTTGTTAACTCACTATTTTGTACCAGTAGAAACAACACATTCGCTTCATATCAAGTTTACTCACTTTTGAAGCTGTTGCTGACAAGACGCACAAGCTAAAAGCCTGGCCTGATTGACAATAGACTTGGTAGACAGTGTGGTAATTGGCAATGTTGAGTTGACCAGCAGCGGTGCAGCTACTCTTAGAACTTGAGTCAACATAGTTGGATTCATCTTGACATTATACAGAGTGTACACTGATTTAGAATGTTGAGAGCAAGACATAACCATTACATGTGATAAAAAACAAACATAAAAAAACTGTAATTGTAAACAAAGCAAAAAATTCAAGTTATTAACAAAATATCAGGTTAGACTTAATTCAGCCTTGTTAAAAATCAAGCACAGAGAAACCTTCATTTAAAAGACAAAGCATAACTCCCCAATGACTTTAACAGTGTCCCAGAGAAGATTTGTTACAGAATGACCCTCAATTTCAGTTGTAGAATACCATTAATTTCTGCTAGTTTCAATGATGTTGTCCAATACAATGTACACACTGCAAATAAATAACATGCCCTGTGGCCTAAGGGATATAGATTATTTTTACTTTACACACCAATTATTGACGCCATGAGGCACAAATAATCTATAAGTAGAAGGTCGTTGGTTGGTTAAAGTGAAAGCTGAGCAGAACCAATCTTTTGATTACCACTGACTGCACATTTTTTTCCCTAACATGTTTGTTAAACGTCCCAATACTTGAAAGCCACGGCAAACGAATTATACCCTAAGGTTGCCGTTGAAAAGGCGAAAGAAGAGCTTTCTGTTACATGGCCTAACTAGTCTGACAGAATACTGGGGCCACATGGCCCAAATAACCACTTCAATTAAAAAATGGAGGGACTAGGCAATTTGAAAATTAGAAAATTTTATAATTAAGGATTAAAAAGTACAAATGTATAAATTGATAAATTGGTCTGAAGTAATATAATTGTATACCAGCATTGAGCACACGGCACTCACTCACTTGCACAATATATCACACTAGCATAGATAAAAGAGAACAAAAAGATTTATTTGACACCATTTGCTGAACTACATTTGCTTGTTTCTGTTTTTGTTATTGATTCACCATTCACTAACAAGAGCCAATCAAAAGCAGCAGTCATCGAGGGAAAAAAATGGGTAACTTCTCACTGATGTCTTAAAGAGATGCATGCGCACTAAGGCAATGACTGGGCAATGTCCTAATATTTCAAGTGCCACGCTTAGCTCTTCATTGTTACATAGAGTGGATTTTACCAAATTTCGCCAAGACTAATACACAGTTAAGAGGTGGAATGAAATAGTATTATTAATTATGAAACCCTGGAGCAGGTTTTTCCCACAACTGTCCCAAGCCGATTTTGGCCTTGGTTCATACTGCTGAGGATCCGACCCTGAAACTAGTCCTGCCGCAAATCTATGGAAAAGTTTCCACCTTTATTTATCACAACTTCATCAACTTCAGAAAATCTTTGGTTGAATAA
This sequence comes from Elysia marginata, assembly GCA_019649035.1. NCBI lineage: Eukaryota > Metazoa > Mollusca > Gastropoda > Plakobranchidae > Elysia > Elysia marginata. The sequence continues at coordinate 221,112 of BMAT01013608.1, read as the reverse complement.
TGGTGGAAGGCACTGGAAAATCCTAAGAGACTTTAACGTCAATGAAAGAATGGTGCAACTATTACATCATACATGTATGCCCTGACTGAGAACAGCAGCAGTGCAGTCTTCCTGAACACTCACCACTGCGAGCTCTTTTAAAATACAGTCGGAAGTACTAGTACCCAAGAATGTCTTCTATCTCCTGCATTATTCAGCCTATCTAGAAAGGATCATGCAAGAGACGCTCAGTGAGCAGTGATCGCCTTCCTCTGTTGGCAGGAGACATACATGCAACCTTCTTATCATAGATGATATCAATCTCCAATTCTGACAACTTGCGGGCGGTTAAGACCTCACTAATCTGATGACAGAAACTCAGAGAGCATCTAGAGGCATTTGGAAAGGAGGTCAGTTCAGAGAAATAAAAAAATGATAGTGAACAGCAGCAGCAATGACAGTGCAATCATCACCATCAATGGCCAACCACTACAGAAAGCTCCGACTCATTTCTAGTCCTGAGCATAAAACAAACCACTATGTCGTTGTCAAGAAGACTATTGCAAGCATGATACTTTTGGCAAGTACTTAAGAAGCTCTGCTCATTTCAAATACTATCAAACACTGAAAGCTGACTTGGTATGGTATGTCACTGAATAATCTGTCCTAAACTGTTGAGGGTGATCCAGCTTAGAAAGACGGTGCCAGATATTTACAGATTGGCCTGTCAACACCAGAGCTCCTGGCCCATGCTGCACACGGACAGCAATGGTGGAAAACTTCCAATTCAGCCTAGTGATCGCTCTCCATATTTAAATAAGGGATGAGTGAGTAAGTGTGAGAGATCATCATTTCCAGACTAGAGATCTTGATGAGGCTGTGACTAAGTCTTTGGATTCTGTAGTTTGTGATGATGCACAAACGTGAAAAAGTGTAATTTAAGAGATAGCAAAGAAAAAAGGACTGCTTTAAGTTTAAGCCTTTACCCTGCACCCCTTTAAAATAGAATTACATTATTGTGAAATGGCTGTAGACTAAATTGAATTGATAAAGTAGAAGTTTCATTAATAAAAAATGAAAATGTAACTTTGGTTTAGATGCAGTCATTTTTAACAAAAAAATTTTCTCTTACAGTACTTACTATTACGGTACACTAAAGCTTTTTTTCACAAATGATCAAATGGAAGGGCTTCAGACATTTTAAAACTAGAAAATTTTATAACTTGAGATTAAAAAGAAATCAAATGTATGAATAAGTTCATGCTCTGATATGTATACAGTGATCCTCGATTTCAACGAGCTCGGACCCAACGAGACCTCGGGCTCAACGAGGGATACATGAAGTCCCGTTTTTAAATACAATTTGGCTCTATTAAAAAACCTTGGATCCAACGAGTACCAAGTTTTCTCATCTCGGGTTCAACGAGGGAAGTAAGCCCATTCCTAGGTACACCAGTAAAAGCCCATTCCTAGGTACACCAGTAAAATTACATCAAACTGCAGATCATGTGATAATTCACGCGTTTCAACACTCGCGAGCTTATTCTAGGCCTTTGTCTATGTTACGATGCTTGTTTGCACTTGTTTGGGTGTGTCTGTGTGTGTGCCTCAGCAGTATGTGGGAGCCAGTGGCGAGCTGACAAGGATTGCGGCTGGACCAAGGTAGGTCCAGTGATGGGCGCAGCGCAAGACATGATGTGCGTGTGTGTTGGGGGTGGGGGAGGGGGACTGAGTAGCGCAGGACTACAGATGTAACAAAGGGAAGAGAAGGCTGGGCAAGCCCCAAGCCAGAGGCAAGCAGGACAGGGGGAGGGGAGGCTGGGCGGAAAGCTGGAGAGGGGAAGGGGAGGACCGTGGGATGTACTAGTAGAACTTAACAAAGCGCGATGCCCGAGATTACATAAACCTACATCTGGCTGTAGACTTTTAGTTACGTACCCTAGTTTTAGTACACACCTGTACTGACAATGCTAAAACTGAATGCCCATAAGTATCGTTAGTCATTGTCTCTCAGACTTCGGCTAGCTCACATCGTCACCATATTTCATCATACACACAGTTTAAATTTTAATGCTTTTTTTCACTTCACTGTTCACGATACAGTTACATTGTACAGTACTTTTTACACAACGAGAGAACACCAAGATGCCTTCTACCTCAGCTGTCAGTGATGCTAACAAGAAACGAAAGTGTTTTTCGTTTGAGACCAAACTTCGTTTGGTGTCCAATGGTTATTTCCCTTGAAGCAGAAGCGACCCTTTACAAATGTAGTATGTAGGCCTATCATGTTTTCCTCCTCAATATAGTCTTCAATGCTTTTTTAAATGATTTTAAAACAACCCTGTATCCAACGAGACCTCAGGTTCAATGAGGATATAATGCCAGGCCCTACTATCTCGTTATATCCAAGGTTCACTGTATTAAGAGAGAGAGAGAGGGGGAGAAAGAGATAGAGAGAGAAAGAGAGACAGACAGACAGACAGACAGACAGAGATGAGGGTATGTGTGTATGTGTGTATGTATGGCTGAAAAAGAAAGATTAAAATGTTCTCATAGACTTGAAGAAAATACTATATAGTTTGGCTTTTGCATTGCTACAACAAATATTTATTTTATGCTGTTATGTAAAGCGCCTAGAGCTCTTATTGTTTTAGTTTTGGCGCTATATAAGTGTATATATATATTATTATTATTATTAAGGGAGAAGCAGACAAAGCCGTAGGCAGATAGGGAGCAGGAAAAGAGTTTGAGAGAGATACTGAGAGAGTGTGTGTACAAAGAAAGAGGGAAAAGACATCAGAAAGGGAAAGAGAAAAGAGCTGTTGTCCTGAGAGGTTGAGACTGAAAATTTAGAGATACGGTACTTAGATCTTTTTCTGGGAAAAGGTTAGTCGTCTTGTCACAAATTACACATCTATAGACGCACACATATAATGTATTCCTACAAACACCTGAAAAGACAGTCTCTTGATTTGTTTTTTTTTAATAGTGTCAATCTGTAAGAACTTACTTGTATGGACAAGAAAGGGTGGGGGGTGAGGGCTTTTAAGTTTACCATCCATGGTAGAATGGTATATCTAGCCTTGAGATCTTCTGATACCGGAACTCACCTCATCAATTCCGCCCAGTGAAAGAATTCAACACAAATGAATTATTTTAAAAGATAGCAGAACTGACTGTGTGTGTGCAACTCATCAAAGCCACCATTGAAAAAATTTGATAGAATTAAAAGAAATTGCAGGTGTGCTGGTTTTTTTTTCTGTCAAGGCCAGAAGGCCGAGACTGATTCCGTGGACCAGCGTTTTCTCACAGCTGTCCGAGCAGAGTTTGGCCGTGATTCTTGCACAAAACCAGCACCACCACAGGTGCAAACCGTGCCACTAAGAAACTAGCGCTGCCGCAGAATTACGCAGATATGCAGAAAACTTTCCACCCTGAAACAAAAGTGTTCTCTTGATTATAAAAGGTATCCCTGGTCTATCTAACCTTTTAAAGCAGTGAATAATATACTTCTGCCTGGCAAAGTCTGAAGGGGCCACACTTGTTCAAGAGTGCCTTTAACTGGATGAGAAGTAGATCTAGATAAGTTTTATAATAACTTTTAATATTAAGGCGCAAAAGTTTTGTTTGTTTCGTTATCAAACCTGAGGTCCGTTGCATAGCGCGAGCCCTCGCGAAGAGCGAGCAAACGCTTCGCCGCGAGCGCTCTTTATCCTAATCCTATGCAATGCTCTTTTCAGCGAACGCTTTTAAAAATGGTGACCACCTATTTAAAGATAACCACCATCTTTTTTAAAATGGCGACCACCTATTAAAAGATAGCCGCCATCTTTTTTAAAATGGCGACTACCTTTTGAAAATGGCGACCAACTAACATTCCTAACTAAATAATTGGGCCCAATCAATAAAAGACTGCTTTTTTTTTGAAAACTTGTTCATTAAGCTACTTTAGATGCAAAAATTCAACGATAGTAAAAATTGGCAAAATGTCTCTTATTAGCCTACAGGGCTACTTTCGGTCTTGACATTTTGAAAGGAAGTGGCACCATGAAAATTCAGCCAATCAGCGTTGTTTAGTTCGCCACGCACTACCTCGAAAGGTTGCACGCGAGCACTTGCAAGCCCTCTCGGCAAACGGTGGCAAATTTGCCGTTGCATAGCGCGAACCTAAAACAGTTTGCAAGCGCTCGCACTATGCAACGACCCTCTGATGAGTGATCACTAGATAGGACCACAATAAGTAAGAAGTGCCCCTTCGTCTTGATCTAGATCTAGATTTTCACTTCGATTTTAAGCTAAATAAAAAACCCCTAGATCTAGATCTAGATCTAGGCTAGATTTAGAATGATGAATCTAGAGATCTGGAAATCTAAATTAGATTTAGTGTTAGACAGTAAACACTAACAGCAGACCCACTTACAATAATAAAGCAGACCTTAACAATAATTATGTTAGTTCTCCAGGTCAAGGGTGGAATTTTATCTCGAAACTTTTATACTCAATTAATTTACAAAGCAATTAGATCTAGTTAAAAAATAATCTAACATTTAGCCCAGCGAGTTTGCTTTTGGTTTATGGTGAGCTCTATCGACCTTGTATCAGACCTAGATCTACTTTTTCTTTCGGTTTGAGCACGGTCAAAGGGTCTGTCTCAGCTGTTTTTCGTTTCTGTTCTATTTTTTCTAAGCGATAGTTTTCTAAATGAGAGGTATTACATAGGCCTACACTCCAAATTTTAATCAAGCCGTTCCAGGAGTTTGGCGCTTCACTTGTTTCTTTTTAAAACAGAATGTCACTATTTGAAAATAAAAGTAAATCCTAATATAATACCTAGACCCTTAGTTTTTATTCTCATAAGGATGATCTTGGAGATTTTTTAAAGTTTCAGTCTATTCATTTAGGGCTGAATAGCTCTTATCTATTCTTTTCAAAATGGCGGACCAACACAATGCTCCCAAGTTATCCAAGAAGAGAAAACTGGGAAAAAATAAGAAAAAATCGTGGTGTGTTTCAAAAGTAGATGACATTGAAGAGTTTTTGGAAGACGAACGTCAGCAGATTCGCACAGGGTAACTAATACAGAACTACAACTATTTTAGTGAGCCCGGTAGATCTAGATTAGATCTAATCTAGATTTAGTTCAGTTCATGGCATGCTCTGTCTGACTGGGCCCGTAGTAGGCGTAGGGATAATCCTGGCATTGGGCCGCTGGCAAGACTGACGAAATGAAGGGGATGATACCGGACGCCAATGGCAGGGTTAAGCCGGCCCATCTAGACTCTAGATCTAGAATCTTGTTCTAATTAAATCTTTGGCCTTCACTTCAGATTTTTAATGCTTAGAAGTTTGAGTTAGAATCTAGATTAGATCTAGATCTAACCTGTGTAGATTATATGGTTTTACAGTTGGTCAACAACAGGCCACTAAACTAATATGCTCTTGCGTAGTCAGCGCTCTCCTTTTTTCCCACAGTCACACATGTCCCTATCGCCACTGTGATACCACCAATTAAAAGACAGACGGTGACGCAATTAAAAAATGAGCGCCAATGGGCTAGTAACGCTAACATTCTATTGCCGTCCGTTGCTGCTTTTGCATTTGGCTTAACATTAAAACATGGGTGTCAATATAAAACGAGGATAGCTAGGGGCATTTGCAGCCATCATCAGTACAATTGAAAGCCATATATGCAGAGTGTTGCATTTGCAGGTGCATATCACAAATACAAGCATTGCCTGTAGCTGGGTACCTATTTTAGAGGTGGATGGACTGGGGAAAGTTAGGGTTTTTATTTGCTTTCCCTATTGCAGCATGGCATGGTCGAAAATCAAACCTGCGACCGCCGGATCTTGAGTCTGAGGTGTCAACCACTCTGCCACACTGACTTGACATTGCTATGAGTATGATATATATACTGATAAATGTGAAATTCTCATACAACACTTCAAGTGTTAAAACCAGGTTTAAACTTAAAGTGCATTAAATTTCTCAGTTAGTGACTGCTGTTTACAGACCATTTCTAAAAAATTGAAACTTGTATTGTAAAGCTTTTGAAAGTTATGTGCACTTAATTTAGACAGCCCTCTGAATGAAGAAAAATTTTTTCTTCATATCCAAGATACCTTTTTCATTTTTTGTTTGGCTTTTAAAATCAAGATACCAAAAAATATTGCAAAAGAAAGATATTAATTTACTGTATTCATAGGGCCATGCAGTCCATTGATGATGATGATGATGACTGTGCACAGATCTCGTGCAGTAGCCTATCTTGTATTATAATTTAGGTACACCATGAAACTGGGTTCCTACATGTATATGGTCAGTTCCAAGGGAAATGTAGAGATTAGGTTGAGCCTGAAAAGTTGTTTGGCTTTAGGGACACATGGTTCACAAGCCTGTCGTCGCCTGAAAACTGCTTTATTCCATCTCCAGTTTTTCTACTTTTGTGAAAATTGAGTTTGAAAATTTGAATCTACTTTCACCTATATAAATTGCCTATTAAAATGATTATAACTTTGCAGAGAGGCTGAATTAAGTTTATTTTTTTTGTCAGCTATAAAAATACAAAAAGACTTTCTTGTTGGGCATGTTATTGCTGATTTTACCAGAAGTGGAGATGTAATCAAACAGTTAGACAGAGGCGACGCCGTGGGTCTAGGCCATACCATTTTAAGCACCCCCTTTAGAATTAGAGACACAAGAATAGCGTTTAATCTGCAGAGTTTCATGCAGTTAGAATTGAAATTCTGATGCTTTATGTTCATTCCGTCTCCATTCATATGCTTTAAAACAGTTCTTTTTTCTTTTGCAAAATAACTGATGTAAGTTATACCTCTATGTATGATTCTACCTCTTTTACTCCCAGGGGTTTAGTGGCAGAGAAAGCGGATGATGTGCTTTTTGTTGTTGATACCTCTTCATCTAAAACAACAGCAGATTTATCAGGTAATAGATGACAAACCCATGGCGTATGTAGTTAAATCGATAGCATTGAATGACAACATCCTGCTATCTTTTCCTTTCTAGAAAATTCAAAATAGTCATTAATGAGAAATAAGTGCATGTATATTTGACATTGCATCACATTGTTTTGAGACCAGTGTAGTAGTTTTTGCTTAGTGTTATTCCATTAGGAGGTTTTGAACCTGTTTTGTTTGGGAGCATTTACTAGTTTGTTAACAAAAAAAAAACAGTTCTTAATTTTATCGGACATTTTTTATATTTAAAAAATTCTGCCTTCTAAATTGAGTATATGTCCATATTCCTTTGACAACAATTTTTTCCTAGCTCTTACTATGAAATATGGCTATAACATTTAAGACCTATAAAAATTTAAAATCTTCATGTTTCAAGAAAGTAAGAATTCAAATATTTGGTTTTCTTCCTTTTATCTTTTAATTAAACCCTAACATTTGCAGAGAAAGAACCCCAAGCTAAAAGGCGTAGAAAAGACAAGCCCTTGAAATGTCTGGCTCTTCTTCAACCAGACCCACACAGCAAAGCAGTAAGAAAGTAAGTGATACCCGAGAATTTTGTTACTGTTCTTTATTCAAGCCTTGTATAAGTGTTGAAACACCAGTACAACTACCAATGCTTTCAAAATTATTGCTGTTGTTTGTTGTCCCCCAAAATGTTCTTTGGCTTATATACTGAAGCATGGAACATTCAATTCATTTGGTTGAAAAATTTATGATGATAGATGCAACTTAATGCAGATGCTCAATTTTTACACAACATTTTAACAAAAGTGAATAACTTTCTGTGCTAAACTTACTCTCAATGAATCAGCCTATACACTTGATAAAGGATGACTGCACACAGTTTTTTAAGCCAAAAAATATTAGCACGACATTTTTAGAAAGTATCTCTTTAAAGCCTGCTATGTAAATTATTTTCACGATAAGTCGTTTGATTACCCCTTAGGGGCCTATTTGCCCAGTATTCTGTGAAAATATCAGCCTCCTTCTTTAATGATAAGAAAATTAAATGTTTTTCCATGAAAATTAAAATCGTTTTTGTCTGCAAGCAGGTAAAGCTGGCTAAAAGAGTGACATTTAATTTTATAGTGTACATTAGTTTGCCTCGTTGTTTTTTATTGTTTTGTGTGTGTGTGGTTTAGATCAGATGGACCTAACTTTCAAAAAGGGAAAAGAACCAACCGAATACTTGATCGATTGAGGGCAAGATCCCAGTCACAGACTCGGCTCAAAGCGGCAGAAGAGAGTAGAAAGTATGCTGAGAGTAGAAGAGATGTGGTTGAAAGTCAGAAACAGCTACCTGTAACTGCAGAGGATCTTTGGGCCAATGGTAAGTAAAATCGGTGTTAAAATTACAAAAATGCTAGTGCCCTAGAAACAAGCATTAGATTTATAAATTAAGAAACTAGGTAGATCAATTGATTCTGTTGCACTTCTAGTATTTGTAATAAATATTACTTTTTTTTCTATGAAGGTCATTTGCTATCATCTTTACATAGAACAAACTCGCAAAGGAATTGAAACAAAAAAAAATCATTGTTCAATTTTTAAATACATTTGATTTCTAATTTTCCTGCCAGTTCTTGTTTCTGTTTTTATGGTGTTAATTGGTATTTTTTGTAATAAATGTGACAACGTGAGAGAAATTATAAGTATAAGATGTCATAAATGTTTGATATTTTGATTTATAATTATATTGTAAATAAGTAGCATAGCTGTCAAAATTTTCTCCAACTGGAAGTATTTCAGGTATGCAAGTTTTCTGATTTTAATCGGAATTCCGATTTTTTTCGTCTCCCCCGATTTTTCCGATTATCGTATTCCTTCTTCAACCAGACAATCAGCAACAAAAAAGTCGGAAAAATTATAAACTTATTAAAGTAAGAACTTAAACCTAGAAAAGACAAACGGAAAATCGGAAGCGAATTACAAACCTTTTTCCGATTCTGTAGCGATACCGATTATTTCTTTTTGTTTATCCGTTAGTCGATTTCCGTTTATATTTTATATGTAACCTCATCGCCCGATTTCTTTTTCGTGATGAGTTCGAAACTGTCCACACAATGGCCAATGGGCGTAAAAACAAAAGCGAAACTGAAAGTATGCTACCGATGATTTTTCTTGTTTATCTTTTGTATACTCCGTGTAGTTCTAGGCCTAGTCATGAATAAAGTTATCTTACGATAATACGAACACATGGTTCTATGACTGCTCAAAACATCGAGAGTCCTTTAAAATCCTTTATTACATTACATCTAGATCTAGCCCTGAGCAATCTTGTGCACTTCGCCTTTTTTTTAGTAGATCTAGTAGTCTTACTCTTCAAATCTAGATTAGATCTATTCCTTAGATCTAGATTAGACATGGAGAAACAGTGTAGCTAGTCATTTAACTGACTTAGCCTTACTGGCTTACACTAGAAAATCTAGATCTAGACTCTAGTAACATTTGCTAACAATCTAGATTATGATCATGGTGGCCATTCCAAGTCTAGATCTAGCCCAAATAAAGTTCTTGGATTGGCAATCTACAACATCACATTGTGTTTCTATTTCAAAGAACAAACGAAGGA
>BMAT01013608.1:147120-157185 GCA_019649035.1 Elysia marginata | reverse complement strand
GGTTTTTTTTTTAAGATGTCTCTAATTTTCAAAATTTAAATATATCAGTCTGTAGAAATTTGAGGCTATCCCCAATGATAAGGCCAACAAGAAAAACAATAACATTGAACTTTAGTTCAAAGCACTACCCCCCTGATGCACTTTGGTTTACTCTTTGTAAAAAAAGAAAAGAAATCCAAATACTTTTCAATGAGGACAAATAATTCACAAAAGATTAAGCATCTCCCCTTCTTTTCCCCTCCCTGCGCCACCACAAGACTGAAGAAACGTTTTTTTTAAAAAAGGCATGACAACTGTGACATATTGCTGCTAATAGCCACAACACAGTCCTCCAACTCTGGCAGTTCTGAAGCTTAAATTGGAGAAATGATTTTAAAAAAATGAAGAACTATTATTTGTCATGTTATACTTGATGATGCTATTAGCCAGATGATTAAGATTGTAAAAAAAATGTTCATAAACACAACAAATCACTTAAATACATTACAATGTTTTTGACTCTTGTATTCTTCATTTTCTAAGACATTGTACTTGTGAGTCCTTTTCAGGCTTCACTCTCATTCATAACAGAAAAATAACATTGTTAACGCTTTGAAGGCAATAAAAAAGCAAAGAAAAAAACCCCCGACATAATCAACAACATTGCTTTTGCTCAGCCTCTTCACTTCACTTCATTATAAACAGAGTAGTGTGTGTTTGTGTTACAAAAAGGCCAATATCAAGAGGGGTCAGATACTATCTAGCAAATGCAGATTGAATCATTAACTCAATTCATTGCTTTAGTTTGTATACATCATGCCCCATGATTGTCCAGTTTTAATTAGAAAAGTTTTGATTGAGATTCAAGTAATATTCAAAAGAGCATTTGACTTGTTCTCAAAAGGGACCTCAATTATACGCTTACAAGTTTTTAAAAGAAACAAGTGGTCCAAATGTTTCTAGTTTTGATTCTATAGTATAAGATAATTCAGCCTTTTTTTTCCAATCTCAATATCCCATATGTAAGCGGGTGAAAGTGTTCATTCATCACACCTTATAAATTTAATGTTTATATTTGACTGTTTTATTGTTTGACTGCTGCAGTTATATTTTGAATGTACATTTTACTTATTCTATGTTCTTTTACTACCACTATTTTGTCTTGTTACTTTGATGAAGAGACAGTCTGAATGGTTGTGGATACGAAGTGTTAGTTAATTACTTGAAGGCGATCAAAGTTTGACCATTCGCGCCTTTTTGCATTTGTAACACATATATCTGTGGATGTTTGCATCTTGTTGGTCTTACCACTTGAGTCTGGCACGCATGGTTGGGGGGAAGGAAAGCATCCTGTTTTGAGTGTTTTGGTGTGACGGTCAGATCAAATTTGTAGGCGTATCGTGGAGTTTGGAGAGTCTGACTTAACCTGGATGATTGTCACCAACTCAGCGTGGGCTTGTGGTCAGTTTCTATTTTTGTCTCTGTTCCATCTGGAGCAAGTGGTTTCATGTACAGGGTTACAGATCAAGACACTGTTAGGGGCTTGTCTGTAACAAGAGTAAATGGTCTATACATTGGTGTCGTCCAGATAGTATTTCCGGTTAGTTGGGGGAAACTTGTAGATTGATAAAAGCGCATTTGTCTGCATGGTGTCTGCTGCAGAAATTAGCTAGGCTGTTTCACAGGCAGTTTGCGTGGCAGTAATGAAATTGTTGTAGTCTTATGCCGAAACTTAAGGTACATTTGCAGAACTTGCTAACGAGCTCTAGAACTTTCTAGAACTTTGTAGAACAGAAAGTTTGTCTGAAACACGTGTTTTAGTGGTCAGATGATCTGATAGACTCCTCCCACTGACCAATCAGTGAGCACCTTGGATGAGACTTGCAGAAAATATGAGCAGTACACTTTTCAAATAGCCTGAGTCGCCCTTCTACCTTGATACGAGTGAGATCAAAGACCCGAGACACTCAGATAGAGTACTTTTTTAAGCCTGCCATATTTTGTATGTTCCTCACTGAAGAGCTGATTCCAGTGGGAAGTTTTTTTTTCTTTAGAACTATAATTTTTCTACGATACTGTTAACTCCTGGTTGGGTCAGTCTTGGGTAGCCTATATTGTTGGGTTATTCTTGTGTCATTGTTAGCCTATATTCTTAGGTACAGTCTTGGGTAGCCTAGATTCTTAGGTAAATTCTTGGTCATTTTGAGTACATTGTTGAGTAATTTCTTGGTCATTTTTGCAAATATTCCTAGTTGTGTTCTTGACTACATTCTTCGGTCATTCTTGGGCATTTTGTTAGGAATATTGTTGGGTATTTTCTTCGGTGTATTCTATATTGTTAGGTATATTCTTATTCAGGTTCATATTCATATTCAATTCTGATATTGCTTTGGCGAGAGAGTGAACGAGCTACTTTTATTGTGGATTACTTGTGACCTCTATACAATTTCATTTGACTTTTGTTCTCTACATTTGTGTACAAATAAAATTGATAATATTCTGTTGGTATTTTTTTTATCCTACCTTGACTTACTGTCGTTATACTAATTGTATGATTGACGGATTTTTAACTTTACGTATCTGCAGGCCTTAGATGTAGTATCACAGCAAATTAAACCACAGGCATATAAGAGACATCATTGGGTCTCATAACGTTCTATTAGAGTTTTCTCTTTTCCCTTTTCTCTCTTTTTTGTTTCTTTCTTTAAAATCACCACCGGCTCACACATAGTTATTAAAGTTTCACCTAAATAGTTATGTTTATGTGTTATATTTTAGGGTGTCCATATTAATATTATCTTCATACAAGGTCACAGGCCAGTACAAGAAAAAAAATATTTGACTCAGGTTAAAAAAGACTGAACACACTACAATATGAGTGATTTTTGCAGACATCAGTTAATGTTTGGTGTTAAATGCTAACATTTGGGCGAGTATTACAATAAAATTTCCATAAATCTTTTTATAAAATTTCCAGCAACACAAAAATTATTGGCTCAACAACCTCTCTGAGCATGTTTTTAAACTCTTCTTGAAACTTCTTGATTGTGTCCATCATTTTTTAAGACATTGTAATTGAGTACAGGACCATGCAGGCTCCTATATACTTCATTCGAATTTGTTACAAAAAACAGACCGCTTCATTTGAACACTGATAAAAATTAAAAAAAAAAGGAAAATGACTGACAATACTGCTTTTACTCAAACTATAGTTTATCATAAAAACTTAAAAAGCCTATTTGAGTGTCATGGTGAAGAGAAAAAAAAATCTGGAAATTTGTCTGTATCAACCAAACATTAACAGGGATCAGATACTATCTAGCAAGTAGAGGAATCATTGATTACCTCACTACTTTATTATGTTATGCATCACATCCCCTTTGATTGCCTAGTATTTTGTAGCCATCCTTTCTTTAAAACAATATGGTCAATTTTAATTTCCTCCACTTATAATGTACATACCACTGATCTCCATCAACTGACCCTTGATCAGAGAAAACCAACATCGTTTTAGACGACCTGTCAACCCTGAAATATATATTCATATTCCATTTTGAAACTTGGAAAAACATGCCCATTATGAAAAAAAAGTTGAAATTGACACTTTCTTATCTTGAAAAAAAGCTTACATAAAAAATATTTTTTCTTCAAATTTTGCTCGAGAGATACCCAATAAAATTATGATCTCACTTTTGCGTTTATCACACCTTTTAAAATGATTTTAGCTGTCAGTGTTAGGTTACATAAACACATATTTGTGTCTATGAAATTTATTTCACAAAACGCACAATAATCCTTCCCACAAAATGTTTGTGATATTTCTTATACAATCTTTAACGATTCCCAGTTTGCTTTGAATGTACCACAAAAGCTTTAAGAGTACCGCAAAATGGTTTTAGCCCCAAAATAAACAAGAAAAAACAGGTGTATAAAACCACTCACTTTGCTTTTGCATGAGTAAGAATGTGAGACTTGAGGTTTGTTGACTGCGCAAATTTTTTGTTGCATCCATCAAAAGGACAAACATAAGGCCTGTCACCAGTGTGTATTCTAACATGCGTTCGTAAATTAAAGTCCAGTGAAAACCTTTTACCACATCCTTCAAATGTACACTGGAAAAGAATGTGAAAACATTTAATTTAAACAAATGCTAGAAGGCAATAATAGAGATAAAACAATGAAACCAATGAGTTTAAAAAAAAGTCAAGGGGTGGTATATTCAGTTTTGTAAAAACCGTTAGCTACATCAATTGATTATTGATAACAAATTTATGTTTAGACAAGAGTCATTTCAAGTTTCCACCCAAGGCACACAATAACATAAACATAGTTGTTTATTTTTTTAAATTTGCAAACTGAGTATAGAAACACAATTGGAAAAAATTGGCTATATTAAAATTTTTAAAACTCGAAACAGCTTTAACATAGCATTTCTGATGATAGCTTGGTAGGATAAGAATTATAGTATCTATTTTTATTCTTTTACAGAAAAGTTGGACATGAAGTAATATCTTTAAGCTTTATAACTACAATAGGAAGTGGCTCTGAGCCGTCTAGCAACAAACCATATCAAGTGTTTATTACACAGTAGAAAGATATGATGACTAAGGTCCTGACAGGGACTAGAAAACTTTTATGGGCAATTTGATGAGACTGGTTTTCTTAATTCTTTTTATCTAAGAATTCAAATTGATAAAATTTTTCCTTGCAGAGAGGGCTTTCTCATTAAAGTAGATGCTGTCAAGATTCCCAAACACAGATCCTAGGAGGGTTTTCTTGGAAGGGGATTAAACTTTTTTTTTTAATTGTACCATTGATCTATTATTTTATGGCCTGTGAGGAACAGCCTGCTAATGGATGTATCCTCTCCCCAAAAGGTCCTTTACAATTATCAGACAGGTATAGGGGTGAGGAAAAGGTGTATTTGTTGTCACTGCAGCATGTTTGCAGACTTGGGATGTACGAACTGTTAGTTTTAGCATTTCCTCAATCAGTTTATGTTCAATTTTCTATCTATAGCACTGTAGTTTTAGCATTTCCTCAATCAGTTTATGTTCAATTTTCCACCTATAGCTCTGTTCTTGTTACTTCAGAGTCAGCTGCTTTGTGTTTTGGGATTTTAAAAATTAATTCCAGGGCATATATATATATATATATATATATATAGGAAAAAATAGAGGTTAACGCATCTCTTTTACAGAAAAAGTTCTTCTAACTGCCGTTGAATATGGGTTATACATGTAAAGAGAAAGCAGTTGCACCTGAAAAGGTTTTTCCCCTGTGTGCACTAACTGATGCCTCTTCAGCTTTGAGCTCTCAACAAATGCCTTCCCACACTCAGCACAAACATGTACTCGGGGCCCATGCGTGTGGAGGTGCTTGCGCATGGCAGAATTATCCCGAAACATCTTGTTGCAACCCTTGGAGAAAAAAAAAGAGAAGTATGGAAATTTATACAAAATTTTGGAATACAATACATGTTATAGTGCCTGCGACTTGACAAAAAATCATATATTTACTATATTAGGTTGGTTGCCAATTGTTAATTTTGACGTCTATATCATATGTTACTATCCTACAAGCATGAGCTATACTTGTATATATTTATTTTAGTAAAGAGGTCAAGGCCAGTGAACTGATGAAGAGGAGATATAATTTGCTCAAATAAAAGCCTATTGAAGACAAAATGAAAAGGGTGATCAAAATGAATAAGCTTTGTAAAGAATCTCCATTTCATCATGTTTACCTGAGATGATTCAGTTTGCAGGAAAACATTATAGATAGGCACAAACATGACATGATGGATATTCAAAAAACAAACTACATTTTTTTTCACTTTGACTACAGATTGGGGTAACTGAATTCTATTTTCAACTCTCAACAGAAACAAGGAATATATTACCTCTTAAAATTTTGTAGGTTATGGGTAATTTCTTTTTGTAAAATTAAGAAAAGTAAAATGATCTACTTTACTTACAAATTTTATACCTTCCCTTAATTGAAGTTCATGTGTGGGTGGTAAACCAAAACTTTGACAATCACATGGTCACGATGGTGGATGAAAGGTTGAATTATATAAAGTGTTGTACACATATGAAATATACCTCTGGACTATTTTATTTTGATTTTTCTTGATCTAGCTATCATACTGAAATTTACTATGATACAATATATTTAAAAATAGCCAGGTGACAGTGAGAGGGTAACATTATCAGGAAAAATAATACAATGAAACCTACTTTATGAGGACATGGAACTGTTCTGGGCACATCATCTGTAGGTTTCCGCGGTTTTATCCTGTCCCAACAAAACAAGAAAACAAAACCAAGACAAACAAACTTGCCGTACCATGAGCCCATTCGGCTCCGTGATATAAAAGACTAATAATGTGTTAATAATATCATCTACCGGCCCAAAGTAAAACCTAGTAACTAGTCTAGAGTACATTTCGCGAAAATCCATAAAAAGGTTGTAAAATGATATTTTTCAACTTTTCAATCAAAACACATTTTAAAACTACTGAAGCAGGGGCATAAGTGAGTTGTGCATAGCAAGAGACTGACCTCCAAAAGGCGATATATGGGGTTATCTCATTTTAAAAAAAAAATTCTTCACTAGGTTTGGACAGTAGTCATGCATCAAAACCCCTTGTTCCCTGAGCCGTAAGGTAGATGAGAAAAACTAAACTCAAAGATGAATACTTTGCAAGGGATCAAATCTGAGTGAGATGAGATTCTGACAAATACACTAGGGCACTGTATCATTAACTGACTGAGCTTCAAAGCTCTACCATTAAGTATAATATACTTATATAGTTGTTTTTACATAGATTTAAATAAGTTACACTCTTGTTCAGTAGTGGTTGAACATGCAACAGCAGTGCAGTCTTTTCAAGTGACGAATGGCAATGACCATGTTTATTATTATATTTGTTATTGCTGTTATATATAGCATGTGAAAGTTATGAATTCTTTCATAAAGATCATAAAGTTGTAGAGATAATAAAACTTAAGAAATGCCACTGCCAGTCTCCAAGTTGTGTATTTATCGTTCCAAATAAACTAATACCTGTTTTCAGCTTCAATGTGACATGTCTGATTATTTTTCTCACCATCAGTCTCTCAATGAGTCAAATGTTTGAAATTTTAATGAGCAAAGAAAAAAAAACCCACTTTTTTAAAACAGATTTATTCCTTTCTCTTCTCTATATTATAAATATGCAAAAAAATTCTAAATTTTCTACAAAATTTTGAAAATTTCAGGCATTGTAAGATTGTTCAAAATATCCATAGAGGCGTAAAAGTAATGTGAAAACTGCCAAATCCTACTTATTTAGACTGGTTGTGAGACATCAAAAAAAAAAAAAGATCAAAGCATGTTTTATCTATGGTACACATGTAAAAAACAAACTAATATCCCTGATATCTCTACAATTAATTTAACCTGATTTTATTTTTCAAATTGAACAGGGTTCTACTACAGATCTTGAATAACAAAGAGTCAATTAGTTTCTTTTTATGAAGGAATATTACATAAACATACATGTTAAAATGTATTGCATCTACCTGGCAAACTCTGCCAACTGTTTTGGGTCACTGAGGTCAAGGCCAGGTAATCCTCCTGGAGGTAACTTTTTTCCTGTCATGTACTCTGCAAAATCAGCATCAGAATCCCCAGCCACAGAGTCCTCATCCAGTTTTGACTGATCTTCTGGAATACAAAAAAAAAAGTAAAAAAACACAGGCTTTTATTTTAATCATAATAAAAATATTTATAAATACAAAGGTAAATGCAGTCTAGTCCACACATTACATACTTCATACCCCACAGGAACAAAGTTTAACTAGATTATCCAAAATTCCTATCATTGCTGTAATTTACAAAAGAAGGGTAAAATTCACTTCAAAATTGGTAATTTGAATAAGAATTCAAATTAAACAAGAATTTGCTGCACAGTTGCACTATCCAGTTTTTATCTATTTTGACTCTACTCTGCCATGGACAAACCAAGAGCAATTATATTAACTCTCTAATGTCAGTATCAGTACTCCAGTATTTTGGTTGTCATTCTGGTACTAAAAAGTAAAATACTGAAATCAGTCATGGCTGGCAGCTCTGTTGAATACAATATTTTGGTGGAAAGATATATTGATTTCTTTTAACTTAAAATATACAGAAAAGGGGGGAAAATCTACATAAGTTTAAAGTCTTGCTCTCAGATTCTGATGATGTTCTCAAAAACTTTCCAGAGTCAGTTGGACTAATCATAAGTCTGTAGACATATTTATAACGTTTTTGCCATTTACTTTACCAGATATATGCTAAGTTTAGTTTTCTCAACTGTAAAAAAAATTTTAACAGCATAAGGCACTAATACTCTGTCCAAGTTAACCACAGCTAATGTCAGGTGACTGACTTATCACCAGTCTAACAACCCTCTTTTTTTCGCTTGTATCAATACCTCTACCCCTAGACTAACCCCTCTTCCTCTGGTGCAGTGCATAGTATAGTACACTATAAACCAGACTGCTGGCTTCAACAGAGATGCTTCTATGACGGTATGACCTGACAAAAATGCCTGAACGTTTTTAACTGTTCACCTTGCAGCACTGCAAATTAGAAGTACCATCACTAAATAAAGACACGAACTGATCAAGGATAATTTAAAAAAAAAAAAAAGTAAAATTACGATGCCAGAATATCCAGCGTTTGCCGGAAAAGAAGCATCTCTGCTTCAGGCTGGCACAAATAAGTTGTGAAAAGTTGGTTGTGTGTAAGCCAAAGGCATTACAAAGGGGTGTTCAGAGGTTACAGCATTTCATCTATATAAGTAAATTCCCCAGTATCAGTCTTATTCCTTCTGTTGAATAATTCAATTAATAATTTGTGTTTGTGATGTTTTTCTTCTGTCTCCATGTTGTCCTCTACTCCTCCATTTTCACTGTGGGCCTATGATTTACATGACCGGTTCAGGAGTTACTTCAAATTGTTGATCATGTTTTTTGAAAGGCAATCTGCCTTGTCCAATACTTGCAGATCAATCACAACATTGTTTGCACAAAACCCCTTGAACTGTAGCAATCTATTAACACCCACATGAAGCCAAAAGATCTAAATGCACTCAAAGTCAAATGTTGCTCCTTCAACGCTCCACCCATTCCCCTCTCCCTTCAGAGTATGATAGGACTGAGGGGCCATTTTTTGTCTTATCCCTCTGGCTACAAAGAGAAGGTTCATAGTAACACTGATTGACAGGAAGACCTGATAACAATTATATCGTTACAGGTGGCCAAAATGTCACAGTTCAAAATATCACAGGCAGGCCTTGACATTTCAAATGCTCAATGCTCCTTTCCCCTGCACGCAAGTGAAGGGTAATTTGGGTTATAATGCTAATTGCTATGAAGCACCAGTGACCATAAAGTGCAAAATTTGCTGTTTTTCCCTTAAGTTTTCTACAAAAGACTCTTCTACTCAGAAAAAAAAAAAGACTAGACTTACTTTTTACTTTATAAACGCTAGGTCTAGACAAGTAACCGTAACTTAAAATAAATTGACCTTTCCAAAGAAGTCCCCCTGTACTTTGTGCTTTTTTTTAGTTTTGCTTTCAGTTTCTTCGACCAAACAATATGTTTTTGTCATTTATATGTTTTCTTGTTATAAATACGCAATAAATTTTTAGACTCCCTCCCCTCCACACTTTTTTCATTTATTTATCTATGTAGAGTTTTTTAACTCTTTCTTCAATCTGCCATATCTTAGTAATACATACGTATTCCAAATTTTTAACTTAATTTTTTTCCTCTACCTTTCCTTCCCTTTTCCAGGCTTTCTTTCTCTTTTCCTCTCACACTTGCCTCAAGTTTTTTATCTTTTGTTTTCTCTCACTACCTGCTATCAGCTCGCCAAAAAAAAACAAAACAAAAATTTTACACTAAATAACCAAAAATTATTGAAATAGCATGGTGCACAACCAGTTTATGAACACCATTTGGGATAATCCTGGCATTGGCCCGCTGACAGAACAGACGAGTGAGGGAAATTTTCATGAGTTTACTTGCAGGCGTTTATGAGCACTATCTATAT